>JALMQS010000363.1:0-83283 GCA_024734495.1 Forficula auricularia
ATAGGAATATCAAAACAAAAATCATACATAGTTGTTTTAAATTAAGACTAAAAGCTGATAATATTTTTGAAATCGATACAAGCATACTTGGCGTTTTAACAGTGAAAATGTATATATAAAATAACTAGGTGGTATTTATAGCTTTGTAAATTACGAAATACAATATGCGAATTAGTTCTATAAAATGTTTATTATAGCTTTTAAGTTAGGAAAAGAACACACCAATTTTTCAGTCTTTATGAGATGATCTATTAAATAAAAGTATTATAATTGCATGGAAATTAAATTTATACTGATTTCTCTTTTTTTCTTTTACCGGAATATTCTGTTTTTTAGATATTTTGAAAAAACTAAGCAAACATGTCAAGGTTTGTTTTCTATAATTATAATTTTTATTAAGAAGTGAATTTAATTTTATTTAGGAACGAATCAAAGATTTTGGTAGAAATATTTTTACATTGCATATCAGAGGGCTTCGTCCCCTCGGGAATCGAACCCAAACGCTAACTAGCTAGCCAAACCCTTAAGACGAATCTCTCTCCGATATGGAACTTATATAAGAAATAAAGGAACAGATTTTTCACTCCTTTCAACTCGAAGGGAAAAGCAAAAAATCAGGCTAAGCTGACGTGTTCTGATGTGACCATCCACTTGACTTTACCATATAACCTGGATCCTAAAATTATTTATAATCATGTAGGGGAGGGGGGTTAGTTTTTGCATTTTTAGACTTCTGGAGGCCCACTGATTATGTATACAAAATTTTGTTGAGTTTGGTACAAGGGCCAAGATTTTCATTTTTTGAACCTACACCCCCACCCTCCCTCCATTTTGGGCGGTTAGTTTTTGCATTTTTATACTTCTGGGGTCCCACTGATTATGTATACAAAATTTGGTTGAGTTTGGTACCAGGGCCTATATTTTCATTTTTTGATTTGGTTAAATCTTTACATTAATTATAATTTTTATGTTTTCTATAATAATTTGATATAAGCAAAGAGAGACATAACAAATAATCAATTTATTTATTACCTGGATATGAATTAACATCGATAATTGCATAATTGTTGGAGTTATTTTCTATTACTACATCAATTCCAATCATTTGCAATCCAAGGACACGACGAAGAGTTGATGCAATTCGTTCAAAACGTTCAAAATCGTATTTAGGTGGATCTTGTTTGATTCGCTCCGCGTCAATTGGATCAAGGATTGTTAATTCTGAAGAGGATGCGGCCTTCGACACATCACTACTCTCGAAATGTATTGATGGACGATCTGGAAAGATATTTGAGGCTTTATACAAGAAAGTGAGACAAAACTTCGGCTTGTGAAATTATCCATAGGTAGAAAAAGAAAATTAAATAATCTTAAATAAATCTTCATATTATATAAAAATAAGTTAGTTATAAATTAGGCAAGTTGAGTCTGAATGTAATGGTAGTAACCAAGATTTTAATATCTTAATAATAATAATAATCAACCAGTTTAATTGAAAGCGCGAATTGTTTTGTGTTCGTTCAAAACACGGACTGCATGCTGATTAGCACAAGCAGCTTGTGAAATGCTCGGAAATAGGCCTTACTCGCTCGCTTAATTTAGAAAAAAACCGAGCAGCAAGCATTATATTCAAGAAAATCTATACCCAAGTTAAATTGAAAGTTTCTTTTTGCTGAGAGTATCAGAATTTTTTAAATTGAATCGTTAAAAATAAATTAAAACTCACAATTTTTTATTGTCTCCTTAGTTAAGAGGAATAATTTTATTTAAGAAAGTAGCCATAAATATATAAGAATAAATCAAATATTCTGTTCTATGTTTGATGAAAATGAATAAACACTCATAATATAATTTAGATATATACCTACTTATATATACAATTTTATTTATTTGAGACTATAGTTTCCATTGCTTTGCCTTTATCTTAAGACTTGTTATAGATATTATATTGGAAAATTGGATTTGTAGGTATATTATATTATGAGGGTTTCTTAATTTATTTTCATCAACACAATCTTTGAATTGGTTTTATAAATTTAACAGCTCTCGGCAAAAAGTATTATACTTTTATAAATATCAATAGATGAACATCAAAATGATACCACTTACAGCTGGATATTTATTGTCAAAACATAGTATTAATGCGTTCTGTTTGAGGAATTGTTGGTATTAGTTTAGTAAATATAAACAAACAACTTGAATATCAGTTTCAAATATAAAATTAAATTTTTTTTTATCAATTTTATCAAATTATTAAAATGAATATGAATGTCTATTTGTCTATATATCATTTATATATTAGTCTACTTCTTTTAAGTGCCATATCAGGTCTCCCTGACGTTTCGGCTCCTCTCCACTTATACCTGTGCTGAGTGTGTTTAGTTGTTTTTTCACAGATATACGGGACCTACTTTTTAACGCCAGTTCCGAGATTACTAGGCAATTATACTCTTGGTAGGTTGCCATTGCTTTCCAAGAGGAGGCGGCTGCAAATATCTGCAGAGACTCAGTCTCGAACCAGCGTATTTCAGGCCAGCGGTCCGACACTCTAACCACTGACACACAGTCGCCTCTTATATATTAATAAAAATGGTTAAAAAGGAAAAAAATTTCATTATTATGGACCAAGTGCTTCTCGATTAATAATTAACTTTGTACATTTAAAAAAAATAAAGCACAAACTTTTTTACGGGAACTAGGTCATTGTTTTTATTTTCTTGACGCAAATCTTTAATTTTATTAATAAATATACTTTTAAATCATTGTTTATTTAATTAAATTTTATAATAAAATTTAAAAATCAATTTTCTTTTAATTAAATAGTTTGTCGAGAATAAAGGTCAACCAGATGGAAGCTTACGAAATATCTTTTTAGTTTCTCTAATTGAAATGGAATGAGTTTATAGATGGAATGTTGCAAGCATTCTGTTAGAGAGAAGAATTTTGATCAAGGTGTTTAAGATAGATTACAAAAACCTCTATATATCATGACTTTATATCATTATAAATAAATAATAGACATTTATATATATCCAGTCCTAAATGCGATTTCATATTAATGTTATTAGGTTTTCCGATAGGCACTCAGGGAGGACTAATAAGGGTTGAGTTAGAAACCTAAAAAAACTTAAATGAATATAACTAAAATAAATTGATATATGAATATAAAAGATAAAAATTATTCGATATAATATTGGCTAATTTTCTAAGCAATTGATTGATAAAATCTAAAGGAGTATATTGTGAGCCAATGGTGTAACTAACCAGGTGCAGCATGTGCACCCGCACAGAACCCTGCCTATAGGAGGGCCCTGAAAAAGCTCCCAAGATAAAAAAACCTAAGGTAGAAATGGTAAAAAAATTAAATTTCTGAATACTATATTAATAAGTTCTTATAAAAACAACAAAAACGCATTACCCTACTTGGTTTATTAATTAATATTTATTATAAAAAATGAATAAATTAATTAATTAATTGAAAAAATGGGGCCTCTAATTTAACACTTAGCAGATGGTCCTTTAAAGGCTAGTTATGGCAATGTTGCGAGCTAAAACAGCCTACCTCCACTAGAATTGCAAGGGTTAAATACCTCTGAAGAATTTCAGCAACCAAGACTATTCCATTCAAAGGATAGAAAGAAAGAAGAAATTTCAGAAAGGTGAATAAGTATCATTATTTCGGATTAGATTCCTATGGTATGCTATTATTTTATTTTTGTATATATTTATTGATTACATTATTTTTGAAACTATTTTTAATTGAATTTAATCATTAAGAATCTATTTGGGATAGTAAATTTGGTCAGTGACTTGATTTCGGTTAGATTTACATTATTTAAGGGGAATGTATTATTTTATACGTTGAAAAGATTTTGTTTTGCCGAAAGTAGAAGAGTAGTTAATTGATAAAGAGAAATCAATAAGGTTGTCCGAGTATAAATATATATAATTCTTAGACTATAGTTTCGAAGGTTTTATATCTTCATCATTAGTCTTTTTAATTAGAAATATTTTATCTCTTATTTCTCATAGGTTCACATACCCGATTGGATGTAAGTAAATTTGATTTGTCGTAATATTAAAAAGGTTAAATAACAATAAGAACGGTTGTTTATACTAGTTATATATATATATTATATGTTTATTGCATCAAGCGGAGTACAAGCTCATTGATTTATCTTTATTACCATGTATTATTCACTCAATTCATTTTATATGTGTGGCTTATTAAGTACTTTAAAAAAATATTTAATGAGTTTTATTAGACATGTCTGAATTCTTTACAAATGACATCAATTAAGAATAAAAAAGAATGATATCATATACTAACTAACACCTACACAAAGTAGAACTAACATCTTAAAGGGAAAGTTTGAGCGAAAAATGTCAGCTAATTCATGGAATTAGTTCCTTAAAATAAAGTGTACACCCAAAGGGGAGTTAAGAAGGGTATTTAAATTGTAAATGATTAATTTCTGTTACACCAGATAATCGATCAATCACCATTTACCAAAATAAGTTAAGTTAGATTGTTACAAAAAATTCAAGAATTCATGTTGCTTTTCTATAGAATAAAAATAAATAAATAAATCAATCAAATAAGTCCTAATTTGAATACATCTCGTATATCGACTACTAGAATTTTTTTTTAATATTTACAAGGTTATCAAATCGAGTTCTACTAGTATTAAGAGATTAGATTAGTAGTGAATGAACAATAAAGAAACATATATTTGATAGTGATACTGATATGAGACAGTTTCCCAGATGAGTCAAGAGTCCATGAACGCTTGACAGAATTGAATTTTTTGTCTAACATATCCATAAAGGAGTAAAGACCACACCTCTTTATTCTTATCGCTAATTATTTTTATCACGTTATGTGCCTAATTAAATCATTAATACCACAAAACTAAACAGATCTTTGTCTAGTAAAAAGTCTCAAAAAAGACATAAAATGACATCGCGAAAGTAAATTCTAAGTTAAATTCATATTTAGCTAAAAAAAATGACAAGGTTTATTAATTTACATGGATATAGATATAGAAAAAGCTACCATTGATTAAAAAATTAAGAATCCTAAATATAATTAAATATCATTTAATTGCATGAGATTCTATTAATTAGGTAATTGTGAATTTCTCGAAAAATTCAATTTTATTAGCTAGTTATTAAATGTTTTAATCGATAGATTAAAGAAGGATTTGGGCTTGAATTTATCATTAAGAAAATGATAAGCCAAGTTTGTGCGCTTTAAATGATTACAACTTTACGCGATTCGACAACAATTGATAAAGAGTAAGTCGAAATAATAATCCAATTTTTTTTTTAAAAGTTAATTTTGCCGATAATACATAGTTGAATAAGAAAATCATGACAATTTCTTCTACCGAACCCCAGATGTTATCGGTAATTTTTATTAGATGTTAGAAGTGCTGTATTTTTCCCCTTGGCAAATGAACTTAACTGCCAAGAAATCCTTGTTCAATTTCCAAGGGAGTGAATATAACTGTTCCCACATATAAAAAAAATTATCCATAATAACTTGATTTCAGTAGAAGACACCCAGGTGATTTAAAAAAAAATATATTTTTTAATTAATATTATTTTTAATAACTAGAGTTTATTCCTATAAACGAATTATTTGTTTAAATAAGTTTCAATTAAAAAAAAAAGTTCAATAAACTTTATTTAGGATTTTTGTTTAATAAAATATATTATTAATTTTCAAGATAATTAATAAATAAAAGGACTAGCAAATATATCCTTAGGGGTATATTTATATTATATAAAATTATGGTTTTGTCTGTACATTGCTCCAAATCACGCCAAATTTTGGTTGCACACGTTTCAAGCAAAGTTATAAACGAAAACACCCTCAACAAAATTCCTGTCTGTCTGTCTGTATGTTATAGTGGTTTCAGCAAAAAGTTGCTCACGATTCACGTAAAAACGACTGAATGGATTATTATGAAATTTCATATTTGCATCAGATGTCTTCTAACTTACGTTTTTAGCTATATAACGTTTTGATATTTTGACCCCAAAAGTGGGTTTGGGGGGGCGCTCGAATGAAAATTATCGGGTGAGGATCCAGAGTCTTAGTGGGGTGACGTGGGTGAGGGTGCGGAGATTGGCGCGGGGTGGGGTGAAGTGGGTGAGGGTGCGGAGATGGGCGCGGGGTGGGGTGGTGTGGGGGTGGAGCCAGGGGTGGGTGGGGGTGGTATGGTGGTGTGGGGCAGGGTGGCGGGCACGGGGTGAAGTCAAGGGGGTGGATGCGGGGTGGAGTGGGGGGTTGAGGTTGGGGTTCAGGGGGGTAGTGGGGTGGTGCTGTGGTGGTGTGGGTTCGGGGGGGGGAGGGGGGGTGCCTCTGGCTAGCAAGAGGGCCGCCGAAGGCGAGCCTTGCAGCTAGTAATACATATATATATATAGTGGGATCCACAAAGGACTAAGTCATAAAACGACTTTAAAATTTGTTAATATACGGTTAATCAATTTATTCCAGAAAATGATTAGGATAAAGTAAACTAAAAATTAAAATGGTCAGATTAACTTTTTTGATTCTATGAATTTTTGATATTCTTATTTCTCTTAAATTATCTTTTAAAGATTTTCTATAGAGAAAAAATGTCATCTTTGATGAACCATTAAAATAAGAGATATTTTGAGAATGTTGTATCATTTTTATCTGGTATCTGATAAATTTTAATGATAGTTACTCAATTAAATTTCAGTCTGATATTAGTATTTCCTCTTTTTATCAAAAGTTCCAAGATTAAAAATGATTAATTTGGATCGTAATCACACAAGTATTCGGAAACTGATAGCCATATTGTTGGAATAAAAACTCCAAGCCAAAATAAGACTCAATATTATTTAGAATTACTTGAAAAAAGTAAAATTTCATACCTGATGAATAAAAATTCTTCAGAGATGGTCGTTCGACGACATGGAATTCTTCGCCAACAATAAAAATTTTATAAAGAATAGCATTATGATTAATAAAAGTTTGAGCCACGCATGGAGGTTTACAATCACTTAAATACTTTTCATCAAAAATAACAGACATCTGTGAAAGAATATAATTATTCAATATAGTAAAAATTTAATAGATTAATTAATATGTTTACAAATGAAAAAATCTTATGAACATACTTTGTGTGCAGAACTGGACCCATGAGCAACGCAAGGTTTACAAACTACAATAAAAAATAAAAATATTATTTCAAAATCATGGGAGCAAATATAAGTAAAAAAAAAAAATAATTAAAGAAATGTACCAAAAGGAAATTGTACTCCTGCATTTTTCAGTCTTTTTAAATTTTCAGATAAATCTTCTGAAGTTAATTCTACAAAAGTAGGTATAAAAACATCTAAAAAATAAAAAATATATATTAATATCAAAAGTTTTATATAAATAAATAGAGGGTAATTCACAACGAGTGTAGAATAGATTGGAAAATTGTTGGATAAGACATTTTAAGCAAAAAATGTTATATGAACAGGGATCCTATTTTAATTTTGTATAGAACTGCAAGTGATCAAATTTTTTTTTGAAATGTGTACATTTAATTTTTATTTAACAGCCCAATATTGATTGTAATATAAAAAAAAGAATGCTAGGTTTTCAATTTCATTTCAATCGGTGCAACGGTGTGGAAAAAATCGTGGGCCAAAAAAACGATAACATACATCCATACATCCATCCGTACGCACTAAATGAAAAAATCGCACTTTTTGGCCTCTCGACGAGACCCCATGTAATTTTTGGCAAAACCGACACGTGCTAAAATTCAACCTAATTGAATACTACGATTTGTGACTTTAATTGAGTCCATGGGTTCCGTAGTCTTTACCTGAGGACCCTTTGAAGTCACCCTTGCCGCGAGATCGATTACAATACTTTCCCCATGCTTCGCATTGGATAAAGTAACAACATAATACGGGGTCACTTAAAGGAGAAACCTTGTTCAGTGTTTAAATAAACATTAGCGAATAGTTGTGGCAAAAAATAATGGATTCTGACACTCAAATCCGCAACAATGTGATGGAACTAGCTTATGACTAATTGTCTTGCAAGTGTCAAGCTTGCAAACGATCGATCTCAAATTTTGTGAGGTTTTTGTGATGAATAATTTTCTAATTAAAATAAGAAAATGTGTGTTGTTTTAATTGTTGAATAAATATTAAAGGGAGCTTTAGATCATACGATTTGCAGAGGGCTAAGCGATTAAGCGTGCTGATTTTGTATTGTGTAATGGGAGTTAGACAGAACAGTAATTTAGAGCGATTGTATGGGCTCTGACGCTCTAGTGCTCTAGATCGCGTAGTCTAAAGCGATATATAGTGATTAATGTCAATTGAACTATTATAATTTCTCTAAAAAGTGTAACTTCCTTTTTTATGTAAAGTGTAACCAGAGCCAGAAATTCATCAAATTCTGTAAAAAAAATTTATCAATACGTTCAAAATTTTCCTTTTCGATAATTTTTTTCTTAATAGTAAATATTCCTTTACCAAGCATTTTCTGTGCTTCGTTTTATTCATTGAAATTAAACTTGAAACCAAGTTATCCTTTCTTGTGTTTTGATGGTGCCATATTTGAAGTGTGTGCTTGATGCGCTGCGCTTCACTAGCTAGTCGAGTGTAACAAGTGAGCTCTAATTTTCGCTGGCACTGAAGCACTAACTTAACCAACTGCAAATTGGAATCTAAAGCCTCCTCATATGAATGTATTTACGTATTTCTAAATAAAATGATCAGCCGTAGCTCTGTATGGGATTGAAAGAGAACTTATGTTTATGTAATAAGTTTTGCTTAAAATGAATGACCTCACCAAAATTTGCAAAAGTTTTTCAGTGAATCACCCTGTATATAATTATGCTTTATTATTTTATTTTATCCTTGAAAAAAATTAGTGTGCATAATACTGATAATTTTCGAGCTATTAATAGTTGTGAGTAGCAGTATCAGGTGTTTATAAATAGTATATTGCAGTTGAAAATGAAGGAATAAATTTGTTACTTGAATTTATTTGTTCAATTTAAAACGTTCATCGATAACCTAAATTAATGTCATATTTATAAATCTCTCTCTCTCTCTCTGTTATCTAACTTTTAAATGGATTTAATTAAACAGTCAACACGGACTTAGTATATTCAACATCGGTTCCAAAAGGATATCCGAAGTTAAGGAATGTGGTGTTACTAGTACTAAGGTGGTCCCTCAATAATCCCCTCTAAAGGATAATTTGTAAGAAACACACGATTTTCAAACGCTCAACACACCTTCGATGGCAAATTGAAACAAACGCATTCGTCAATTCAATAATAATTTCGTTAAGGGAGAATGGTGTGGTGTGGGTTCTTGGTGAAATATTTAAATAAAGTAAAGAAAATTTTAAAAATTTTATTTTTAGAAAATTTTAAATTATAAAATACTAGGTAGGTTTCACATAAATAAAAGATCAGATGCTTGTTTAGCACGACTCTATATATATTTCGGGGTATAAGCCCATCTTCAAGAGTTCACAAAGGACACTGAATACAAAAAAAAAAGTTTTAGAACTAAATTTCTTAATTTTAACAATCTTTGTACTTTAACCCTTCCCCCTCACACCTTATCTACCCCTTCCCTTATTATTAAAATTAAGAAATTAACTTCCAAAACATTTTTGTATTTTTGTATTCAGTGTCCTTTGTGAACTCTTGAAGATGGGCTTATACCCCGAAATATATATAGAGTCGTGCTAAACAAGCATCTGATCTTTTATTTATGTGAAACCTACTTAGTATTTTATAATTTGAAAATTTTAAAAAGTTTCTAAAAATTTTTTTTCAAAATTTTCTTTACTTCATTAATAATTATTTCTAGAGACTGGAACTTTCGTCTCTACCGCGAACTTCAGTCGTTTGAGATCCACATCAACTCCAATTCCTGAAATTTCTTCCTTACATGATACAGGGGGGGGGGTCAATTCTATCCTTTATAGGAACTTAAACCAACGACAGACCCAATCCTTCAATCAAAACTAAATTGAATTTTATAGTTGACTTTAATCTTTGGACTCTTTTTATTTATTTTCATTGAAGATTTTTTGTAAAACTTGTATTAACTATAAACTGTTAGAGAAATAATTTAACAAATTATTTTTGATTTAATCTATACTTTTTAAGCCCTCAAAAGAGAAGCTGGTGAATAAAACTTTTAAAAATAAAGTGAGAGAGAGATACTTGAAATTTGACATTGAAATGATAGTTAGATAAAAGTTTTTTTTTGTTGTGTTTTTTTATTTCAAGTTAATATAATATATAGAAAATAATTTATTTTATTTTTCTCTCCTCCTTTGGAGGAGCCGTTGTTATTGTTGATTAAATAGTGAGAATCAATTCGAACTAGTTCAAGGGCGATGCGAACGCAACGCGCCTAGTGCTTATCTAGGTCCTGCAGTGAGGATATTTTAAAAAAATGAAAGGATACCAAATCCTATAATTTTGGCATTGACACAATCCGGATCACAATTAAAAAGTTTCAAAAATAGGGCCTTGAACAAATATTTTACTTAAAATATTTAAATTTTTAATGAAATCGGTCTAATTTAATTATTAATACTTAAATAGAAAATAATGAAAGTAAATGAATAATGTTACCTTGTAAGCCTGATTTATTTAATGTCGAATAAGTTGTATATCTATCCAATAATTTACAGACGTTTGGTAATGGATCAATTATAACAACTTCTGGATGCGATAGAATATAACGTTCTACCCTTTCTATCATTTTTATTGCCTGAAAAATATTTATTATTTAAATTGAAATACTAATAATCCTTAGTAAATATTAAATATTTGTTATAAATTAATTAGATAATAAAATTTAACATTTCTAAACAATTTGCAAATTAAATTAAAGAAAATTTTGAAAAAAATTTTAGAAACTTTTTAAAATTTTCTTTACTTTAATTAAAATGTTTCACCATGAACCCACACCATACTCCCTAACAAAAAAAAAAATTGCAAATTCAATAATTATTTTAGATCCTTTGAGAAAAAATCTCAATAGCTTATCTTAAGTAACTTGGGCCGTTAAAAGTTAACTCAATCGTGCTATTTTAAAACAAACATTTGTTTAAAGACAAACAAACATTTGTTTGAAGAAAATAACATTTTATTATTATTATTATTATTATTATTATTATTATTATATATATATATATATATATAATATATATATATATGTAATAAAAACATATTATATATAAATTTGTGGAAAAAAATTATTTTATTTTCAAAAATTTTCGTATATTTAATATTAAGGACGTTCCCTAATATAGCTCAGATGCAGTTCGCTCTTTCCCCTACTCTCACATGCGCAGAAAGGCAAAAATATTTTCACTGCGTCGTTTCTCGGATCTGACAACATTGCATTTTTACCGACGCTAAAAGACAAAGAATAAAAAAAACATTTCATGAAACAGCTCAATGCGAAATTCCAGATGAATACAGTCTAATTAGGTTGAGAGAACTAGCTAAAAATCTTAAATGCACCAGCTGCAGAAGTTTTTTAGATATGGAAAAATTGAGTGATTTTAGTGCGACGTTGCCAAGTCGCCATTTCCCACCTGCCATGCCATGAGAGAACAAAATGAAAACCCTCAAAAGTACCTAACTTTGTAACTTTTAACATTTTTCATACAAAACAAATACCGTTTGATACAATTATTTTAACAGAAAAATATTTGTTATTTCTTCAGTTAATGATTCTCAGTTTTTCAAAATAAACAGTCGCTTTAACATCAATCGGGATAGGGTTCGCCTGTTAAATATGCAACTTTCAATAGTCAATATTAAAAAATTTCTGCGTATAAAGGACACTTATAAATATGTATATTCAAAATTTTAAAAGGATTGCAAGGAAATCGATTTGTTAGGGAACTTCCTTAAAAGGTTAGATGATTTTTTGGCATCGTTCCACTCATCGGGATCACGTTTGGGTGGATTGATAGACTATAAAGGGAGTTGGGGGGACTTTTAAAAAAAATTTTAGAAGTTTTATTTAAATGCATATGATCGGGGGACGGGGGTCGAGAACCTGTATAGATTTTTCTCGCCTTCAGGGTCAGGTTGGATTGGACAACCTTTAACTATATCTCATGGACAAAATTGGCAAAACGTGTACCTAATAAAGAAAATTTGATAAAATTTAAATAAAATGTGAAATTTTAGGAAAAATCAATATTTAAGTGAGTTATTAAAATGAATAAAAAAGTAAGATTAAAAATAATATTTTAACAAATTAATCAAGAAACTAAAAGATAAGAGTCATCGATTGAAATCGAATTATAGCTTTTTTTTGTTCCGCTAATTTTGTCCATGAGTATATATTCCAAAAAATAAATAAAATTACCTCCGTATCTTCATTTTTAGCTGCAACTATTATATCTGTTAATTTATGAAGAATAACATCAAACGGTCCTTGATCTTCTAGGGACTTGTTTAAATCAATCTGGATATAAATCACACATTTTATTATTTGTCAAAGATTGGAAAAATAAATATTAATATTTAATAAACAAGGATAATAAATAATTTTCTTTTTATTTGTTCTGCACATTCCAATAAAAACAAGAACATTTTTATGGGTTCGAAACCTATTGAAAATTGAGAGTGTTAGAAAGGGTTCAATTGTTAAACTTATAAGAATAATTCAAAGAGTGTCTTCTGGTTGATTGAAATAAATATACAGATATTTAAAAAAAGTGTAATGTAATAGAAGCTATTGGTGATAGATTTTCCGAGGATTTTCGGGACCTTTTTTTTCTGAAATGTCGAGAATGAGGAAGGCGGGGAGAGAGTTTCTTGAGTCTTTATGATCATGAAGATAAACATATTGGCAAATGAAGTGGTTCGGCACTTTTCCTATTTAATCGCGAAGAAGTAACGCTTAATCGCAAGCTACGCGGATAGCAAGCTTTAGGGGGAATTAGTGACTCATCAAAGCACATGCCGTGATAGTATCTATAAAATAGGAAAAGCGCTGAAACGCTACTTCAATGGCCCAGCTAGTCAAGGAACGCGGTACCCTATCCCAATCTGATCAACCTCCACTCTTACTAAACCTAAGCCTGTCCCTCCCTCTCTTCGATCACTCTCCATTCCACCAACCCTATCCTATGAATAATAATGGACTGAAAATGAATGCTACCAAGACGAAATATATGTTAATTAAAAGTGTGCGAAAAGAACTGAGGAAAAACACAATACTAAAAGGTTTAGATGGCACAGAAATAGAACGCGTGGAAAAGATAGAGTATCTAGGTGTTATTATCGATAGTGAACTTAAATTTGATGATCACTGCGACTACATGCTAAAGAAAATAGGGAAAAAATTAGTTTCTTAAACAGAATAGGAAATAGCATATCTGACTATACTAGATGTATAGTCTATAAATCAATTATAGCGCCACATTTTGAATATTGTGCGACGTTGTTAGTGGGAATGGGAGAGACTCAGCTGTCGAAGCTGCAGATAATGCAAAATCGAGCTATGAGAGTAATAATACAGTGTAATAGGTATACTAGGGTGGAAGAAATGCTACAAGTATTGCAATTTATGTCTATAAGGCAAAGGTTGTACTATAATGTTTGTATTTTTATTTTTAAAATTATAAAGGGAATGCTGCCCATAGAATTAGGAAATAAAATAGTATTAGTGGGGGGTCGAACGAGGCAAGCAGACAATATTATGATACAATTTCGAAGAACGAAAAGTGCGCAAAAAAGTTTATTTTATGAAGGCATAAAAATGTATAATGACATTCCAACAGAGTTAAAACAATGTGACAGTCTTATAATATTTAAACGAAAATTAAAAGAATACATTTTACAAAGATAATAATCTTTATTAGCTATTGTAGCTATACATCATATTTTTTATTAATATGTCCTATTATATTGAAACTGTTAATGTGAAGAATTATATTATTTGTACCTAAAATTGTAAATTAATATGTCAAACTATATGTAAAAATATAAATGTAAAACTATAAATGTAAAAAAAAATAGCCGAGAAGGCTAATAATAAAGATCAATCAATCCCTGATCACACTTCATCCCCCATTTTTCGGTTCGGGGTCAAATTTTGAAAAAACTCTCCCGAGATATTTCAACGATTGAGCTATGTTCCGAAATTGAACGTTGAAACTTAAAAACCCGAGGACATTGAATACTTTAAAAATTTCAAAAATTTACACCAAAATAACTATATCTACCTTTTAGGGGCAAATAGAATACCCAAATATGTTGTTTTGTATTTTAATTTTTCAACTTGCTTAGGGCTAGTTGTATGTCGGTTGGTAAAGTCTTTGTAAAAGTTGACAAAGGATAAAACCTTAGAATTCACCTTGTGCCCGTCGGTGTGGCCATCAGATGAAAGTGTGTGTCATCTGATTGGTCATCCGGCCGAGCATAAGGTGAATTCTAAGGTTTTATCCTTTGTCAACTTTTACAAAGACTTTATCAACCGACATACAACTGGACCTTAGTAGCTAAAACCATATCATAAAAAATACAAATCTTTATAAAACAATCTTGGAACGATTTATTTTGAAACAGTTTCTAGAAGAAAGAAGAAGATCGCGATATATCTGTCGTACACCTATCTTAGTTTAATAAAGTTGTAGAACGAAAAGTGTAAGTAATTTTTGACTTATCCCCGTACATCAATTATAAGAAACAGTTAAATAAAAAAAATAAAAAAACCTGCATGCTTCTTTCTTGAACCCTTGTTAAATATAATAAAAAATAATAACACTCTTTGATTTATTACTTATAAATTAATTAAAAATGTTGATTATTCTCTTAAAGTTTCAGCTTTTATTTCTGTATTAAGTGATGATAAAATGCAGCTATGCTATAAGAATGGAGAAACTTGTTCAGACTCTGAAATTCAATGGCTTTAGGGACTCTATATTGCTATAGGAAATAAAAAAATTTGTATTGATTGTTTTTAAATATTAAAAAATACAAATCTTTTATAAAACAATCTTGAAAACGTTTATTTTAAACCAGACGTTTCAAGAGAATTCTCCCTTTATCAATGAAATTATTTTAAAAATTGAAAAAAGTTGTTTTCTCTAATGTTTAGAAAACCCTAATGCTCTAGTTAAGGTAGTTTCGCGACAATACTAGCAAAAAGTTAATTCTAGAGTATATAGAACAAACAATAAGGATTCATAATTCATAAGCCCAAAACTTTTTGCTGTTTATGTACCACTACTAACCAATTCCGTGCTCGTTTGACAAATCTGGCAACACTGTCCGAGCTTGTATATATTTTATCATAGAAATGTCAGATAAAGTACATTATAAAGGGAGATTTATCAAACAAAAAGTTCTTAATAAGCGATTGAAAGCTGTTGCGACAATGGCTGAAGCGGAAAAACATCAAAAAAATTACTAAAGTTAACCCACTTTTTTGGTTAAATATATGCGTTGTTGCCAGTTTGTTTTTAGTGTAAATTTTTCATTATTTATTCATTATTATCTCAGAAAATGTGTTGTAACTATGAATTAAAATTTTCTTAAAAAATGTATTAGTTAATGTTTAATGTTGGTTTAGTTTTTTATAACAATGCTAAGAAAAGTTTCTTAATTTTAATTATATATATATATATGTAAACTTTCCGATATCTCGTATAGTCCAATGTATAAGAGTTTGAAAAACTCTATCTTTGGAATTTAATATCTCCGTAACTATATTGTCCATAAATTTCGTTTTGCCACCAATCGATGCAGAAGTATTTAAATAATAATCTGTCTAAATTTCAAAATAATCCTAAGAAAACCCATACGATGAAACAACTACCTAAACATCACTTGAAGATGGATAAAGAATTAAGAGCCGAAATGTTGTGAAATATTAGAAAAGGTTTAAGTTAATGCATAAATTCATATTAAATTAAAATTTTCATTCAAAAAGCTTCAGGAAGAAAATTAGAATTCATTAGCAAAAGAAAATATTAATTATCTATATTAGAATAAGACCGGTTTGCAGAAATATTTACCTTAACTAAATGAAAATTGTGTTTTCTGTAAAAAAAAATATAATTAATAGCAAAATAGTTATAGTAAAAGTATAATATATATTAATATAAATAATTTACAATACTTACTTGCATAAAATGGAAAGTTCTGTCCAGTTCATTTTCTGACATTTTTTCTCTGATAGCCAATACCCAATAGTTTTTGATTTATTTTTTAAATCCATTTTTTGTGTGTAATTATATTTTGTTTGTATATATTTAAATAATATAACGCATACTATGAATCAAGTAATATATCAAATAAATAAATGCATCAGTTAATGTAAGTACTATCAAATAGTAAATAATTCTTTGTATTATTTATATATATATTAATTTAAATGAAGAATTTCAAAAGAAAATTAATAGAAAACATAAAATAAAACTGATTAATAAGATGGGAAGTGTTATAAATAAGAATTATATGTGATTGTTCATTTTTTCTGCAATGTAAACACAATTTCTCGAATGATGACCATGCTGTTTCAATGTGACAGTCCAACATCAACTAAATGTGGCAACAGTGAACAGTTCACAAATAGAAGTTTCGTTCGAAGAGGAGGCGTAGCGTGGTGGTGGAGGGTCGGGGGGGGAGGAATGGAGGGGAGAAGGGAGTGGAAAAAAACAGCAAATAAACCAGCGAGATAAACACAGGTTTGATAAAGAATCTGGAAAACAAATAAAAATAAAAAGAATACCCCATCTAGGAGGGAATTTCAAAAGGCTTGAATAGCAGGAAGGCGCGCAAATCAAATTGAAATTAAATTATAAGTGATTGACATCTATCTATTATTTATCTATCTATATTCTTATCAGGAGCGGATCCAGACCTCTGATTTGGGGGGGGGGGCGGTCGAATGTATATAAGATCTACTTTTGATCTCGGAAGTGTGTCGCGATCAAATTGCCCAAGCGGGGGGGGGGAGCAGAGGCGCCGCCCCCCCACATAGAACCTTTATTTTCATGTTGATCTCCAATGCTTTGGGGGGGGGCGGTCGCCCCCATCGCCCCCTGGATCCGCGCATGATTATTATTAAATTAAATGAGCATTTCTTGTATATATACAGGGTGTCCCAAAAGTCAAGGATCAAACGTGAACACGAGATAGGTGATTTCAGGGATTGTCCAAAATAAAAAAAAAAATTAAATAAAACTGTCTTAGTTTTCGAGTTATGGGCATTTTTTTGAAAACCTTGAAAATCGCTACCCTGCTCTAAATATTTGAATGCTGTGGCTACGAATTTTCATATTTTATAATTCTACAATAATTTTTAGTTACGGAATCGAGAATAATACTGCTATCGATCACAAAAACAGAAAATAAGAGTATTATACTTTTTTGAGAAAAAAAAATATTTTTGTCAGATTCTTGTGTCAAAAAATTTTAATCAGCTAACTTTGACTCTTGATATCTTAAAAAAAACTGTGTCAAACAATAATGGCAAATTATCTAAACAAATTGACGCATTTAATCAAGATTTCAAAATGGTATAAAACATTCCACTTTTTTAAAAAACAAAAAATAATATTTGCATTTTTATGCGAAAGAAACTAATTTCAAAACACAATTCGTAATTGGCTAAAGGGTAGAATTTAACATGAAAACTAATTTAATTTATTAAAATATTTTTATTCAATTAAAGTAAATGTTCAAAATAAAATTGTTTTTATATTCAATATCTAATAATATTTAAAATTACAAATTAAAATTAAAAATTATTTGATATCTGTTTTCATGCCAATTACGAATTGTGTTTTGAAATTAGTTTCTTTCGCATAAAAATGCAAATATTATTTTTTGTTTTGTAAAAAAGTGGAATGTTTTATACCATTTTGAAATCTTGATTAAATGCGTCAATTTTTTAGATAATTTGCCATTATTGTTTGACACAGTTTTTTTTAAGATATCAAGAGTCAAAGTTAACTGATTAAAATTTTTTGACACATGAATCTGATAAAAATATTTTTTTCTCAAAAATATAATACTCTTAGTTATTTTCTGTTTTGTGATCGATAGCAGTATTATTCTCGATTCCGTAACAAAAATTAGAATTATAAAATATGAAAATTCAAAGCCACAGCATTCAAATATTTTAGAGCAGGGTAGCGATTTTCACGGTTTTCAAAAAATGCCCATAACTCAAAAACTAAGAGAGTTTTATTTAATTTTTTTATTTTGAACAACCCTGAACCCAGGTAACCCACAATATCCTCAGAATATTCTAAGAAGATTTAAATGTCCTTAGAATATTCTTAGGATATTGTGGTTACAGGAACTCACCTATCTCGTGTTCACGTTTGATCCTTGACTTTTGGGACACCCTGTATATATACACCTGCCCCCTCCCTTATATTTAATATTTACTAAAATAATTTATAATTCTATTTTTTGAGTTTAAGCTAAGGCGCACACTGAGCTGCGTCACGCAGACGACGCAGCGCAGCGCAGGAAAAAAACTGCGTCGCACAGTTGTCTCGCACATTGATAAGCAGTTTCGGGCAGCAGGTCGACGAAAGCACTTAAGTAAAATGACCGCCTTACGCAAAACATTTATTTTGTAAAAAAATATAAAACACTAGCTGAGAAGCCGCCTGCCTTTGGCGATCATCCCCACTAGCCGGGATAATACTCCCCCTGGACCCCCACCCCCGCACCCCAACCTCATTCCGCATCCGCACCCACCATGGACCCCACTACGCACCCTTCCCACCCATTTCACGCCCACCCCGGTCCCTCTGCATTCCCACCCCCCAGTTTTTGCATTTCTAGCCTTCTAGTGGCCCACAGATTATGTATACAAAATTTGGTTGAGTTTGCTGCAAGGGCAAGAATTTTCATTTTTTGACCCATCCCCTCCATTTTGGGTGGTTAGTGTTTGCTATTGTGTTTTTTATTTATACCTCTTCAAAATGTGGTAGAACTATATGCCCCACCCTGTATAATGAAAAAAAAATTTTTTAAATATCCTAATTTTAATAGATATATAATAATATTTGTTGTAAAGTATTCGTGGGTTTTAAAACAAAAAACCAATTAAAAAATAAAAAAACTGCGCCCTGCGTGAAGCAGTTTCTGTGGCGTCTCCACAAGTGGACGCAGTCGGCACGTGGGGCAGGACTGTGCTGCGTGCTCAAAATGTGCGCCTCTACTTGAAAACGTGGGTCACAAAAAATGTCCTGCCTGCGTAGCTGCGTCTCCAGTGTGCGCCCGTCCTAAAGCAGTGTTCGCAAAGTGTGTGCCGCGGCACACTGGTGTTCCGTGGTCATTAGTTGGTGTGCCGCGGAAAAATGTCAAGTTTTGTGAAAATGCACCTAGACATAGTTGAGAGTTATGCAAGCAACAAGAGATGAGAGCAGTCTTATCAACAATGATTGCTCCAAATTTTGATCACTTGTGTTCAATTAAGCAGCCTCACATTTCTCATTAAACATCTTTTCATATTATATTGATTTTAATAATAAATAAATATTAAATAAACATTGTTTTTTTTCTTTGGTATACCTCTAAAATTTCTTGATTTGGGAGGTGTACCTTGAACACAAAAAGTTTGCGGAACGCCGCTCTAAAGAAATAATAACTTTATTTTTACACGCTTAATATTTTTTTCGCGGATGGGGCGAATCTTCTAAAGACATTGTGCGGCCCGTACTGCAGGATAGTGTGGGATTTCTACCCACTAAACCTACCCACCCTCTCTTCAGCCTAGTCTTACCACGGGACCGCCATCAGGCATAACTTATACACGCTTTATATTAGCCTCACCTGTATGTATCTATGTCAATGTGACTTTTATTCTGTTAAAATCTCTATAAAAATAAATGTTTACCTACTCAATGTAAATGAAATTATCTATATATATATAAAATTAAGATTTTGTCTGTACATTGGTCCAAATTTTGGTTGCATACGTTTCAAGTAAAGTTATGAACGAAAACACCCTCAACAAAATTCCAGTCTGTCCGTCTGTTTGCGTGGTTTCCACGAAAAGTTGCTCACGATTCACGTAAAAACGGCTAAGGGATTATTATGAAATTTCATATTTAGATCAGATAACTTCTAACTTACGTTTATTGCTATAAACGTTTTGATATTTTGACCCCAAAAGGAGGTTTGGGAGGCACACTAATGGAAATTATCAACTCCTAAACTACTAACTCTACAGCAAATTTTGTTATAAGCAAAGTTGTAGGGATGTGATTTCTGACAACTTTTGATTAAAATAATCCCTTCAAAAAACCAACCAAAAAGAGGGGGGGGATCCAGGGAGCGTAGCCCCTTGGCTAGTAAGAGGGCCGTCTATATAAATACGTAAGTGTTTATAATTTTTAGAGTCTGCTGTTGGCCCGAGATGAAAGATATTTTATTTTTAATAAAAAAAAGTAAAAATATTATTTGGGAAAATAATTATTTACTGTGAGTTATTCACTTGGTCACTTGTTTCACGTGTAAGAAATAAATGGGAGAGAGTTTTTTCAATATACCACATGGGCTGAAAAGTCCCGGGCCTAACAAAGAAATCACGTTTTTTCTTTGTTCAAAATTAGCTTTATTCATTAACGTAATCTCCATCAAGAGCAACGCAATCATTCCAGCGCTGCTCTAACATTTCGATACCACATTTCTAGAATGATTTATCTTTTGCCTCAAAATAAGCCTCAGTTTCAGCGATAACCTGTTCATTCGTGCGAAATTATATATCATGATTGGTTGACAGCCCAAAATATATATATATATTGAAAAAACTCTCTCTCCTTTATTTCTTAAACATGAAACAAGTGACCTAGTGAATAACCCACACTAAATGTGCCTGTTCAGTCGACCGGAAATCAAGTATCCTCCCTAAAGCCCTCTTTACAAGAAAAACGCTGTTTTCGAACTCACAGCACCTCTTCGCTCTCAAATTGGATAAAAATCGAACAAGTGCTTTCGCCAACTCTTTTATCCCTATGACTCCAGAGACTGGAACTCCCTTCCAGCTACCGTCTTCTCAGCGACTTATAACCTTCAGCTGTTTAAGAAACGCATCAACAGATACCTTCGAAACCTACCCAGCTCATAAAATCCCCTCTTATTCTACTTTTCACGATGGCGGGATCAACCCAGGCCTGGGATGCACCTTTTTAGTGTAATTCCTTCTCCCATCAATTTCATTAAAAAAATAATAATAATAATTTTCCCAAAAAATATTTTTACTTTTCTTTTATTAAAAATACGTAAGTGTTTATTTGCAGCAAGCACAGGATAATCTCAATGATTTCTCTTAATGAATCGACAACTCTGCTACTCTTAATAAACTTAACCTTGATATAAATAGTAATATTCAAAATCTAAACGCCTAAGGAATGCAACTTGCATACTCGTGAATCCAAATGGCCATCTATATAGAGGCGCTACTACCAAGTGCTGCCTCTACTGAGTCTTTGTACAAGTTAAGCCTTTAGTGGTTAGATTTGAATAAAAAAAGAAAAAAACTTTGTGGCCATCCAGAGCCGAACTGGTCATGTGTAAAATACCACATGGGCCGTTTATCTCTATTATAACTAATAATAAGTAGGAAAAATATTTTTTTTTAATTACCGGATGAGCTGGTAATGATTTTTTCCACACAAAAGTTTTAGGGCCAGTCAACTCCTGTAGCCATCCACATAGTTTTACTATATGGCTGAAAAATTTTAGAGGCTGCAAGATTTAAAGAACGATTTGGCTTAGTTTTGCTGTGATTGTATGAAAGAATTTCAGTAAAGTATTTATAATAATTATTAAATTCTTTAACAAAAAGTTTCTCAAGAAATTTTTTAAACACACCCTTTTTATATTACTAAAACTAAATTGTTTTTATATTATCAATAGATTATAGATTAAGAAAACTGAAACGAAGGTTGTAGATGTGCGTTGAGCTAACCACTTGACCCCTCGGTACTGTTTCCAATTAGGACAGCAACCAATTCAGTAGGCCAAGACCCCATGAAGGGTTGTCGAGCCAGAGATTTATTTGATTTTTAATAGATTATAGAAAGCTAACGTTTGTTTGTACTTTAATCCCAAAAATATTTATCCTTTCCCGGTTGAGGTGTAAAATATTAATTCTCGATATTTAATTCTTATTTTTAATTTATAGTGAAATTAATCTCACTCTATGTAAGACGCCCCGGAATAACTTCTAAATTTTTTTCCAATTTTGAATGAAAATGAGAGAAATTTACAGATATTGAAAATCGTTTTGGTAGTTGTTTAGAAGTATGACTCCACCTATTTTTGCCTATAAAAGTAAATTCTTCATTAAAAATTTAATATTTTAGAATTTTTTTTTTCATATTTAATTTGTCGAATCAATAAAGAGATTAAAAAATATAATTTGAAAAAAAAAACACGAAAAAGTACCTGTACAGAACATAACAGGTGAAGGTTAGTTAAAAAATTCTATGACACTGATTTTATTAGTAATAAAAGCAGCGCAAATATAGTATTTACAAATCAGCGCTCTTTATTTCCACTAAAGCGATTGTTTTTATAATAAAAAAATTGCAGTAATTTTATTTTAGTCCAAAATTTCTAAAATTAGACCGAAAATTGATGCAAGAAATTAATTAAGGACGTTCCCTAATAAATCGACTTTCTTGCCATTCTTATAAAACTTTGAATACACAAATTTATAAGTGTCCTTTATACGTAGAAATTTTTTTCGATAGTCCTTGCGGCACTAAATTTGTAGATATAGACCTTTGAAATTTGCATATTTAACACGCAAACCCTATCCGGATTAAAATTTAGGGAACGCGGTGTTGGTTTATAGTGAAACATTGTTAAAATTAATGATATAATTGATGTTAAAGCGACTGTTTCATTAAATAACAATCGTAATTTTCTTGAAATTATTTTGAAAAACTGATAATCATTAACTGAAGATATAACAGATAATTTTATGTTAAAATAATAGTAGCAAGCGGTATTCGTTTTGTCTGAAAAATTTTAAAAGTTAGGTACTTTTGATGGTTTTCATTTTTTCTTTCCTGGCATGACAAGTGGCAGATGGCGACTTGACACTAAAATCACTCAATTTTTCCTATCTAAAAAACTTCTACAGCTGATGGTGCATTTGAGATTTTTACTTTTACTGTTCTCATCTGGAATTTCGCATTGAGCTGTTTCATTAAGTGTTTTTTTATTCATTGTCTTTTAGCGTTGGTAAGAATAATAGTTATTATTGTAATATATGAATAGTATTGAATAATAAATAATAATAATTACGAGTAATAGTTGAATCTATTTACCTACGAGCCTACCATATAAATAGTGGTTATTATTGAACCGAATCCAAATCTATGAGTTCGCTTTACTTTTGACATTGATTAACACGAATAATATGAGAAAAAAAATATTTTTCGGTTTAAGAATCAAGTAAGGACACTGTTATAGTGTTATTGAAAATTTTTCTTTATATAACTATTGTATAAACATTTTTAAAATGTTAAAAAATATTTTTTCATTATAAGAACTGATAATGTTTTAATAGGAATAATAATAATTTATATACATATTTTTTTCTTATATTTACATTTAGTATATATATAATATATATTAATTTATAAAAGAAAATAACAAAATAACATAAAAATTAATTATAAATTTATTTTCGACTAGTTTTTAATTTGTATGGCCTTTTGTTCAAAATGCCATAAAGAAATCAGAATTATAATTTGCTTCAAAAATATTTATAATATATTATAATAGTTCGTTATATATATAAAAAAATGCATTAGAGTTAAGTATTCCTTATCTGAAATAACAATCACTTCCCAAATTTTTGTAAAGCTATATTTAAAATTGAGATAAAATATAATATATTATACCTATTAAAAGAGAAAATTACTTTCAGATTAGGTACTTAATAATTATATATCATGTTTTGAAAAAACTAAAAATATATTTATGTACAAAGAACAACCCCACTAAGGTCATCAATCATAAATTTTTGAATGACATGTAAAATTTATTTAATTAAATAATCTTAAAAATTGAATTTCTTATTGTATCGAATTCTATTCTTTTAAGATTTTTTAACATCTTAGATAATTAAAATTAGTAATAAAATATAAGGTTTTTAATTTTTCTATCAATCGTGATCGTAGATTACTGTTTTTGTTTTTTTTTTTACTTTTCAACCATATCATTTACATATTTCATTATTTAAAAGTAAAATGTGTTTTAGAGACATTTATTTACAAAATGGGTTTGAAACTAGAATATAATTAAATAATAGATTTTCTTTTTGTCAATTAGACCGGTCATATTAAAAATATAAAATATTCCTTTTTTCATGAGGCTTTCGGATTAGGAATACTTAACTTGTCTCTATAGTTTATTAAAAAATTATAATACAATTTGAAATTAATAAAAGCAATATGTTATCATTTAAAAATTGGATCTACAATATCATTCTTTTCATGAATAAATTATAAACATTTAAAAAAAAAATATATATATATTTTTTTAATTTAATTAATATGTATAATATATTTAGCTGAGCTACGCGATTTTTCAACTCAATAAATTAATCATTCAGAGTGATTAATCGCTAATTCATTTTTCTCCATAAAGCTGAAGAGATGCTAAAGAATTGCAACCAAAATGCAGATCACTCTGATTGGATTTCCAAATGTAGAGTCGCTGATCAGTCATTATTGTGTTAGTAAAAATTAATTTTTTAAAATGATGAAAAGAGCTACACAAGTCTCAATTTACTGGGATAAAAATCGATTAGCTCAATTATATATATATATGTATATCAACTTGAAAAAAATAAAAATTTCATTGGATTTTATTTATATGAAATATAGTGTATAAAAATTTGATGATTTTTTTATCTGAAATATAATAGTTTATAATTTGTTATAAGATTGCATATGAGTGTGCTAGTATTATAGTTGATTATATTTAAATTAAAAAAAAAAAAATCGAAATTGCGAAAATTTCTTATGATATATGCTAAACTATAAAATATTATATAACAAATATAATTATATTTTAACATGTTTTCGGCAGCGCTATAATTTTTGGTGTTTTTATATATTAATAATAAAAACAAATCTCCCCAAAATTCAATAATAAATAATCTTATATATATATATATTTTTAAAGATATAACAAAATTATTATATCTATTAATTAATTTAAATAATCTCACTTTTAATAATAGCTATTTATATATATATATATTATATATAAATTTTATGTAAGAAATTTCGAGTTATAAAAAGATTCAAAATGAGATTCGATTTAGTTCATCCCTTAATATAGGGATGTTTATTTAAGTTCAAATTATTAAAATATATGTTTTAAAGCATTTTTAAGCTTACGACTCATTTAAAATTATTTACAAAATTAACAAATATAATTAAAATAAATATTTTTCTCCTGAAACTCAAATGTATTTAAACAATATATTGCTTTATTTTAATTAAAAAAGGTTTTTTTTTTTATTAATGGGAATATAAATGAGATAACTTTGTTTTGAGCACCACATAAAAATAATTTATTTTATATAATTTTCTTTTTTTATTAATCACTGAATTGAGGTATCATGATTTGAGATTCAGAGGCGCATAATCACATCAAAACATTGCCATTTAATATCTAATATGATGCATCTCATTTTATTATTAACTTAAAAAAAACACAAAAATTCAGAAGATATTTTAAATTAGTGATTACCCAGACCCTGTAGTTGAATCCGCCCCAGGCTCTATTAAATAGGTGTGTAATCTATTTTTTTTTATTTAAATATATTTAAAAAATAATATTTCATGTAACCTAAAATTTAAAAATACTATTAAAAAAGTAAAGTTCAAATTAATTTGTTTGGCGAAAGTCCCGTCCCGTCCCGGAGAGACCGGGCCCCAGAACTAGTCCCAGAACCCCCCCCTGAGGCCTCCGATTATTGTAGCTGCATTCTTTTTAAGATCTCTCTAGTACTATACAGTTAGTAATTAATATATGTTTTACACTCGATGAACCAGAAGGCAGAGATTTTAAGTGGAAGTTTTGAAAAGCTAAAATGTTAACAAGGAAAGACTATCAATCTTTGCAGCTAAATTACAGCTTACTTCGACCAGCGTAAGTATTACTCAATATATTTGAAAATCGAGATACGTCATGTTCGATATTAAGCGTCAACTAATAAATCTATTTATTGATTTACAAATGACCATCAATAAAATTGATCAAATATTTTATTTTTAATTTTAATCTTTTTATATAACAAAATATTAAAATTGAATATAGAAAAAATAAAATTTATATTTATAGAGTTTGCCTCGCCCCTTAGAAACCCAATTGATAATGAGCCTAACAAGAAAATTAGATTTTAGGCATAATATTCATTCATTGTTTTTGTGACTCTAGAAGATGTGCTCGGACTAGAGGGAAGCAATTGTTGAACTTATAGCGCTTTGATAAGATTCTACTTCCTGCGATGCATTGGCACTAATAGCCAGGCATAATTGGTGGTCTCTAGGATCACCCCAACCGCCATTGCCCTTTCTTGTCTTTCCTCCTGGCTTTCCTTGAACTGTAGAGCCTGCTCTTCTGGGACTTCCAACAATAGTCGATACAATCAATCTGGCTGGATATAGATGCCTTCGTGCTAATTTAAGAACGTGTTGAACCTAAAAAATTTTAAAATACAATAAGCAAAATCACTATAGTAAAAAAATATTCGATACTCTCAACTATAAATTATTCAAGATAAAAGTAAATAAATATTATATGCAATATTCATTTACTATGAGTTAAGATTTCTAGGTCGCTTTTTTTTAATGAAAATGATGAGAGAAGGAATTACACCAAAAAAGGTGCATCCCCTAAAGGCCTGGGTTTGGCCCTCCATAGTGAAAAGAGGAAGAAGAAGGGTTTTTATGGGGTGGGTAGGGGTCGAAGGTATCTGTGGATACGGGTCTTAAACAGCTGAAGGTTATAAGTCGCGGGGAAGACGGTGGGTGGGAGCGAGTTCCACTTTCTGGAGGTCATAGGAATAAAAGAGTTAGCGAAAGCGCTTGTTCGATTTTTATTCAACATGACAGCGAAGGGGTGCTGAGCTTTCGAAAACCGTGAGTTTCTCTTAAAGAGGGCTTTAGGGGGGATAATTGATTTCAGCTTGACTGAACAGACACCATGATAGTATCTCTAGTACAGGGAAAGGGCAGAAACGTTTCTTCGATGAGCCAGGGAGTCGATTGAATTAGTTAGGGCCGGGTCTCCTATTAGTTTAATTGCTCGCTTCTGAATTGCATCCAGTGTGGCAAGAGAATGCTTGGAGGCTCCTCTCCACAGATGAGAGCCATATTCGAGACAGGGGGGAATTTGAGCCTTATACAGTGTAAGAAGTTGACTGGGAGTATAATAGCGTCTAGACCTAAATAGGAGACCAAGCTTGCGCGCTGCAGCTTTAGCAGTGGTTGAGATATGGACATTCCAAGAAAGGTCAGACCCTAGTGTGACGCCTAGCATTGAAATTTTATCCCTGAATTCCAGTGAGTTTGAATCGAATGATATGTCTGGGAGGTTTCTATCGACGCGTCTAGAAATAAGCCAACACTGAGTTTTCACTGCATTAAAGTTAACTAAGTTTTGGTATCCCCAGTTTTTAAGTTTTTAAGTCTAAATTAATTGAGGAGGCAATGTCTGCACGGTTTTTTTGTTTCACATTAAATAATAAAATGAATAAATCTGGTGTATACAAATTAAATTGTAACGATTGCGATGCAATTTATATTGGACAAACTGGACCATCTTTCAAAAAACTGCATAAAGAACACGAAGCTTCTCTCAGACAATTAATAAGAAATCAACCCACAAATTCCAGTTCCGCATTTGCTAATCTATATGCAATTTATATTGGACAAACTGGACCATCTTTCAAAAAACTGCATAAAGAACACGAAGCTTCTCTCAGACAATTAATAAGAAATCAACCCACAAATTCCAGTTCCGCATTTGCTAATCATGTATATTCCTTAGATCACTCAGCATCACACACTAATCCAACCCCAATTCATTTCGAAAGAAAAGGATTAAGATTAGATCTTCTCGAATCATCTGAAATAAAATATGCCCTGGCGAATGATGAAAATGTTATCAATAATCAACTCGATTTAAAGAAAAATATTATAATAGACCTTTTAATAACAAAGCCCAAAAAATATATATTCCTAGCCTATAGATAATAATCAATGTACTTCTAAATTTCTCTTTATTTATGCATAGGTCAATAGAGCCTACCCACCCAAATTTTCACTGAACAATAGTCTATCTCAAAAAAAGATTATCCCTTAAAATAATTTAAACAATGAAACAATTTCTCTCTTGTTCATTAAACCTATATATATACCTTTGCATTCGAATTTTGTATTAGTTATAATTCTGTACTTTCCTGAAGATGAGCTTACAGCTCGAAATATATGTATTAACATAGTAAATGAATATTGCATATAATATTTATTTACTTTTATCTTTATTAAAAATGTTTCACCTTGCACCAACAACAGAATCCCTATTAATTATAAATTATTCATATATTTGAATGAAATTTTCTATTTGGAGAGAGACAGACTGGTAGACTTTTTCAGCTGAAAGTAATGGAAGGCAGTCCAAGAGTAGTGAAGAAAGAAAAAATTATCTCATTTCCAAATAAGGTGTATTTATTGGACTGACATTCTTTTCTTTTTTAATGCAATCGAATGCAAGAAGGGGTGCACCAGTAAAGAAGGAGCCCCTATGGATATCGAAAGACCCTTGCATTACCGAAGAGAAGAGAAAGTAGATTAAGTGAGAGGGTGTAGACGTAGGTGTCTATGCACTCCGGTTTTGAAGGTTTGAAGATTATAGGTGCTGGGAAAGATAGAGGCTGGAAGAGAGTTCCAGTTCCTTGAAGTCATGGGGATATATGTATTCGCGAATGAAGTGGTCCGGCACTTTTCTAATTTGACCGCGAGAGAGTGTTGGGAGTCGGCAAAACGCGTGCTACGTGCAAAGCATGCTTTGGGGGGAATTATTGATTTTATCTCATCAGAGCACCTGCCGTGATAGTATCTATAGAAAAGGGAAAGGGCAGAGACATTTCTTCGATGAGCCAGCGAGTCGAGGGAGTCGGTGAGGGTAGAATCGTCAATTAGCCTGACGGCTCGTTTCTGAATTGCATCCAGGGTAGCAAGAGAGTATTTTGAGGCTCCTCTCCATAGATGAGAGCCGTATTCGAGACAGGGGCGGATTTGGGCCTTGTAGATGGTGAGAAGTTGTGGGGGTTTGTAAAATCGCTTGGACCTGAATAAGAAGCCAATCTTCCTTGCTGCAGATTTCGCCACAGAGGAGATGTGTTCATTCCAAGACAGGTCAGATGCGACAGAGACGCCCAACATGGATAGGCTGTCACACATTTTTAGGGTATTCGAATCGAAGTGAATATCAGGGAAATCTTTATTTTCGCGTCTAGAAATTAGACAACATTGAGTCTTGTTTGAATTGAAGTTAACTAAATTTTGAGAGCCCCATTTATTCAGTTTGTCTAGGTCGAGAGTAATTGAGGAGGCAACGTTGATTCGATTATTCGGGAGTGAGGGTTTGCCGTGTAGAGTGCTATCGTCGGCGTAACAATGAGTGGGGTTTGCCGTTTGATCGAAAAGGTCGTTTATATAAATTAGGAAGAGTGTGGAGTGTCTTTTTTCTCCTTTCCTTTTAAATCAACGTTTCGGAGGATTCTTTCCTTGAGCTGCCTTCTATTACTTTCAGCTATAAATTATTAATAATTTACAAAAGTTTTAATAACTCGCTCAGTTCATTGAAAGATTAGCACTATCAGATCCTATCACAGTAAAATGAATAATATTTTTGCATTGGATTTCCTTCACTAACTTTTCAAAACCCTGAAGAAGGAGGGAATAGACTCCGAAACGTCGGTTTATGAATAAAAAGATAGTATAAATTATCTTCTTTTTTTGGACTGCTTCATCAATATTCACTCAATATCTTCAATATTTATAAAAATATTAGTAATAGATCAATTTTGGGACCTTTGCTTTTCATGATGTACATAAATTATTTATAAAATACAGTAGAGTTCCGAAAATTCGGTACTCGATAACCTGGCATTTCGGATAACTCGGGCACACCCTGGCAGCGCAAAAAAACCCTTATGTCATGTAGTAAAGGCTCTATGGCTTCATAAAGTACGTACTTTTTCTTTGTTTAAGGGTATTTGGGCAGTTTATTCTCTGTTGTATTCTCAAGCAAACAATACATACAAGTACAGTACTATATTTTCTGAGGAAATACTCGTACGTATTCTTTTTTAACCTCATTCCCGATAACCTGGCATTTTCACAAACTCGGCCACCGTTCGGTCCACATTAGACCGAGTTTTCGGGACTCTACTGTGTTAACATTACTAGTCAGCTTATATCATAATATGAAGACCAGACCACACTGTCATAATAAAAAGCAACGATACTCGAGTCGAAACCTTAAATACAACTACATGTTTCTAAAACATTTAAGAAACGGTCTCATTTGGACATTATACATTTTTAGACACTCATAATTCTTCATTTCGGTTCTTTATTCATAAAAATGATGAATCACGAGTAAGGGAATATCTGATTTGAAAATTTAAGATTTCTACGTCTTCTATGATTAAAGACTTTGAAGTTTTTTACTAAATCCCCCATGAAAACTTTTCGGTGATCAAATTTTCTTTTGGTTAACGCAAGGGCTATGTAAAATTTGACCTATCTGGATTCTAGATATACAGAATATGGCTTCTTAAATTGTTTTAGATCTCCCCTTAACATCATTTTCCGTATGTTTTTAGGCATTAATTAATTAATTAAATTTTAATTTGTTCCAACACTCTTCTTCTCTATTCTTGTTCTCTAGCTTTTAATTATAAGCTCTAAAAGAAAATGGAAGAGAGAAACTAAATTAAAATGGAAATAATCTCAACACATAACATTATAGAATAATATGCTTTGAATTAAAAACCTTAGCAACAGTGCTAGCTGCTGCACAATCTGCTTTTCTGTGATGTTGTCCACATTCTCCAATATGAAAGACTCGGGGTCCTTTTAATACTAATGTTGTCATTCCTTTGGGTATTTTTTTTTGTCCAAGCTGCATACAAGATTGACTTGTTTGCTATAAACATATAAAAATGAAATGTATAATCAGTGTATCAGCCTTTTTTTGTATATTAGTCTGGTTATCAGGTATGAGGCAGATTAGTAAAATAACACTCAAAACCCTTATTTTATTTAAAACCTTCTTCCGGACAATGGTCTAAGAATGTTTTAAGAAATCTGCACTTCTTTTTGACTGTTATTTACTAACAACCTGCTTCATGCATGATAACTAGGCTAAATTAAAAAAAATATATATTTATTTATTTATTTCATTCAATAAAATAAGTTTAACAGATGAATTTTTGAATGGTAAGAATTTGGATTACCTGCAAGGACCAATCCCAGTTATAATCATCATAAACACAAAAATGGTTGGCACAAGCTCGTATTTTCTCCCAAGTTGTACGATTGAGTGCCATTCCCATATTGTGTTTTGAAGATACCCAAGGAGTAATTTCGGCCTGAAAAATCGAATTTATTTTTAAAATTGTGTAAAAAAGAATTTTAGAGATAAAATGACCATTAAAAGAAATTTATCAATTTATTTTATTTTTAATTTTAATAAATATTTTATAATAGTTATTTTTTTAAGCAATAAGTATTATATTTTTACTTTAATTTCTAAAATAAAATTGATAAATCATCATTTTATAAATTATATTATATATCATCCTTTACAAAATTTACTGCACATCCTCAAATATACAGGGGGTCTATTATTAAAAGGCTATAGATAAATCTATATGTTTTACTGTATTAAAGTAAAAATTGGGTGATCAATGCTTATTAGTTGACTATCTTTAAAGGGCTGATTATAAGATGTGTAGAAACTTTGACAAAGTATGATATACATTATCTTAAAGCAACTTAATCCCGTAAAAGGTCTAATTTCTAATGTAAAGCATTAAGCTTAAAGAAAATAGTTAAAGAAATATAAAATTATAAAGCATAATATATAGTTTAATATATGGAGCTTTTAAATTAAGAGAAAGTTCAATAAAGATTGCACTATTCTATTAATTTAAGAAATGTTAGAATTTATTTATGATGAAATATATATTTATACCTATATATAAAATTTATAAATGACAAAATAAATAAAATATTCATAAATATATATTTTATAAGAATAATAAAACAAATAGAAAATTCCCTAGATTATCGAAGTTTTTTATTGTGCCAATAAAGAATAGATTCCGTGACGGCTGAACAAATAATAAATTTTAAATTTAAATAGATACGATTTTTAGTAAAGTTGAAAATAAAATATTTCGATATTAAAATATAAATTGGTTTATAAATTTTTAAATTTAATCTCTTGTATAGTTAGGTGTAAATATAAAATTAAATTTAAATTAATTTCATTGTAGAAAATGTTCTTTTAAAACCAAAATGTTTATTTCTAAATAATATAGAAAATACTTAAGTGCGAGTGAGACTTGCATTCTGAGTGTACCTTAGTTTTTTATCTCTCATTCAAAGTAATTATTTTAAAGCAACTAAAATTTGTTAAAAGTAATTAATTATGAACGACAATTAAGAACGAGGGGTGAACCGCGACCTAATATGCTGTGCACCTATTTCCACTTGCACTTCCAAATATTTCCAAGTATTCCAAATATTTCCAAGTAATTCCAAATATTTCCAAGTAATTCCAAATATTTCCAAGTACTTCCAAATATTTCCAAGTACTTTCAGATATTCCCAAGTACTTACAAATATTTCCAAGTACTTTCAAATATTTCCAAGTACTTCCAAAATACTTCCAAAGAGGTGTACACCTACTTCCAATCGCGGATCACCCCTCGATTAAGAACAAATTTGATATCTCAAATATTTCTTGAAATATAAATGATTGCTTTTCTTATCAATACAACAAATTGTAGAAGCTAAAGAATTAACTTTTCATTTTGTAAAATAACAGACGGTGGCGTTAAATGTTTGAGAACCAGCATAATTAAATATATACAGGTTCCGATTAATATATTTAGAGGCCCTAAAAAATATTGCTACCCTATTTAGGTCTAAGTCAAAATATATATCGTCGCCTTAGAGAGTAAACCTGCAAACTAACAACAAAGAAATTTTACAGGGGAGAGAAAAAACAAACAAAATGTAATATTGTGTTATGGAAAAAATTATTTTTCACATTTTTTTTCTGCAACTTAGGATGGTAATTTTAAGTATCAGTTTTACCTGGACGATGCTGCATTTCTTTTTCTTTCGAACGGTATTAATATGTCATATATGATAAAAAATGGAGTTAGCAGGTTTACACTCTAAGCCGACGATATATAATAAAATTTTGCCAAATCAAATAAAATTTACAATAGGAATAAACATAATGTTCTCCTATGTATTCTAAATACAAAGTTTTTTATCAGATCCTCAAAAGTAATCTTAAGTCAAACTACTGTTTGTATAGAGATAAGTGATCCACCCTGTATTGTTCCCTAATCTACGGTTGATATTTTTTATGTACTTCAAGTGAGAAAATAAACGTTCAGTTGAGCAATTTGTGAGTATAAATATTAAAAATATACAAAACCAAAAGCCAAGATTTGGAAATGCACTTACTTAATATTGGATTCTACAATTATTTTATAAAGTTCAATATGAATTAATCTTGTTTTTATGTTACAATTAGGAAGAACATATGAAAGAAGCTTAGCTGGGAAATTACATTTCACTTCTTTATTCTGCTATACTCGATCAGCTCGCCCAGATATGTTTTTTTTTGTTTTTTATCAAAACTAAGAGGTGAATAATTTCAATTTTTTTTTAAGTTACTCCAAATATATTATTCTAACAAATATTAGTTTTTCATCGAGATGGTGAAAGTTCTTCAATGAAAAAAATAAATTCATCAGATCATTTTCCCACCCTTTCCCTATCTACCATATGTAAAAAATGTCACTTTTAATTGCAATTATTTCATGTTTGGTGTGGTAAATCGTCTTAAAATTTTAACAGTGTGTTTATTATACTTTTAATGACTTATATTCCAAGTTTCAAAGACTTGAATTTTTGCATTTGTGAAAGAACTACCTTAATATGTCATATATGATAAATAAGCTGACGTGTTCTGATGTGTCCATCCACTTGACTTTACCATACAACCTGGCCTCTCACTTATATTTAATATTTTAATCAAATTATTTAGGGGGGGGGGTGTTAGTTTTTGCATTTTTAGATTACTGTGTGCACACTGATTATGTATACAAAATTTGGTTGGGTTTGGAACAAGAGCCTATATTTTCATTTTTTGACCCTACACCACCCCCCACCCATTTTCGGAGGTTAGTTTTTCCATTTTTAGACTTCTGGGGTCGCACTGATTATGTATACAAAATTTGGTTGAGTTTGGTACAAGAACCTATATTTTCATTTTTTGACCTTATATCCGCCCTCCCCCCACCAATTTTGGGCGGTTAGTTTTTGCATTTTTAGACTTCTGGGGCCGCACTGATTATGTATACAAAATTTGGTTGAGTTTGCTCAAATAGCCTAGATTTTTAATTTTTTAACCCCCCCCCCCCTTAATTTTGGGTCGACATGCACCCAAATCTGATCAGCTCTTAATCTCAATGAACCAAAACTACCTGTGAAATTTGGTTTCGATATTCACACTAGTTTTTGAGCTAGCTCGTCCACAAAAATTTGGTAACGCACAGACTAAGGGACACCCAACCAGACAACCGGACAGACAGACTAATTAACTAATAGACATTTTGACAAAACAATTATTATCTCGAAAAATATAATTTTTTTCGTTGTTCACTTATTAGAGCTTTTTTGTAGAGCGAAATGCCATGGTTTCGCTCAATTTTTTTAATCAAAATAGTTTCAGCCGTTTTTTGAGATATTTCGAAAAAAAAGAAGGAAAAAAACACTTTTTTCATGCACGATTACAATACTTGACCATACCATGTATGGTAAAGTAAAAATGGATTTATCAGGTTTACACTCTACGGCGACGATATATACTTAATAATTAGGTATAGAACGCTCGGTATTCAAGTTCCACTCGCACTTTATTTTGCTGTAGATTTTTCTATAAAAGTGAGGATGAAAATTCAGCAGTCACGATTCAAATTCTGTAGAAATGAAAATGAATGCAGCAGAAGCAGAGCAAGAAGGCACAGACAGAAGCCAGCAAGCGGGCGCAAAGCGAGCGATTGGGGCGCAAAGCGTCGAGGGGGCGCAAGGCGCTACCTTCTGCGCACGGTGATAGAGCGTCGGCAGCAGTTGAAAACCCCAGGAGGGGCGAACTGACCCCCTCGCCGCTGACTGCCTCTACACATACCACGTACACGTTACGGCCACGATCACGTCACAACAGGCGTGGAGACGGGTGCATAAGATAAACAACAACATTATACAACGGATACGGATATGATCCCAAGCAATAACAGCCAAGGCTCTTGATAAAAGTGGTTACAAGTGAGCATGATTAAAATCAAATGAAATAAAACAAAGGAGGTCATATCCTCTCTGTTAATTAAATTAATTTGATTACATTGATTAATAACAAAATTAAATTATCAATCAAAAGACTTAACATACCATATAATGTAAATAAAAAAAAAATTGTTCAGAATTTATATTATCATCTGTTTTATAAAATAATCTTGATTTAATTCTATGAAAGGATGAAAGTATAAAAATTTCCCTTAAATCATCATGGATTCTCAATTTTCTGCTACTAATAAACTAAAACATATCTAGGAAAAAATTATTATATTACTTTTTAAAACACATTCTGTTGTGTTTTAAAACGAATAGGTATATTGTGATTTGCAAATAATTTATAAAAAAAAATCTATTTACAAATGATTAAAGTACGAGGGATTTTTTTTTAAACTTCATTATGGCTCCAAATAAATACCACGGGAAATGGAATGAATGCAGAGCTTTTCACTAAATTTATTTAGTCCATTCATTCAACTCGACGGGCTGAAAATATGTCCAATATAATCGGAGCGCTTGTTAAATGTAAGCAGTGGCGTATCTAGGGGTGGGGGAGGGGGTGCAGTCCGCACCGAGCGGCACATATTTTGGGGCGGCATTTTTTATATTTAGTTATAGTTATAAAAAACAACTTGTTCACTTCATAAGTTTACTATTCGATTTCCAGGAATTATGAATTACTATATGATTTCGAATATTTAAGTTCCCCAACTATAGTTTGGCTCAATTACAATTATTTATTTATGTTTATTAATTTATAAAAACGACCATTTTATTGACTTAGAAAGGGCGGCAAATTGGAGACCGCCCCGGACGGCAAAAGTTCTAGGTACGCCACTGAATGTAAGAACCGTAATTTGCTTTCTTTTGGTTTAAGGATATAATGCAGTCGATTCTATTTATTTATTTATTTTCAATGCAATCGAAGAGGTGGATTAAAAAGATCCAAAAGCTATAGATCTTAAAATATCCTTGAAATTTCAAGAGAACAGCGAGTGATCAAAAGATCGGAGGGTGAGGAAGGTGGGATAATAAAGAATTGAAATTTGTAATTTTCGAGAAAGTTTCAACCAATGAACTGGTTCAGTACTTGTCCGATTTGATCAATTCCATCGTCGGATGTTTAATGATTACAGGAACAAGTTAATAATTAACGGATATGTGCGAAAATCCTGAATCTACGCCTTTGTTATATAATTTCTCCATTCACCGCATTTTGATGAGTCTTTGATTAAACTTTTCACACTATTAAGGAACATAGCTGTTGTTTATAGGCTTGTTGCAGTAAACATTACTCATTTGTTGTTAGATTTCTACCGCATTATGCACTTCAGCCAGAAGAAAGTGAATTTCGCCGCTCAGTTCACACTTGGAGGGCGCTTGGCGCTTCGATTATATCAGACATGTTTACACTCTTGTTTCCGACGAGATGACTAAAAGGATTATTACATTCTTATCAGTGTAGTTATAGAGAAACAGTGAACAGCACAGAATTACTCTATTTCAGTATTACTCGTAATATTTATTTGATGTCTTTTCTGTTATAAAATTAAATATATATCACTCGTGCTTTAATAAATGTGAATTTTTTTACCTGAAATTAAAAATAGAAATTTAGTTTATATTTCCCAATCATTTTGATAACGGTAAATTTTGAATTTCCGTTTTTTTAATTTTGAAATAAAATAATAATTAATTAACATGAAAATGTAGAAGTTTTTTTAATAAAATTATTTTGCAATAAAAGAAATAACTTTTGATATTTTTATGATGATGATATTTCTATTGAAATAAGATTTAAGAAATAATTTAGTCTGTGTGTAGATGGGTCGGTTGTAATGATATTTTTCAATAGCTTGATCCTTATTACAGAGTAGATATCATTGAACAAATATTAAAGATTATTAATTTAATTTTAATATTTTTTTGAAAATGTCTTTAAGCTGGCTAAAAATTATTGAATAATAATGATAATTATAAATGCTATCCATAATAATAAAAATTTTTAAAATAATTATTTTAATAATAGTCATAAAATATAGGTATATGATTTAGTTTTCATTTTAAAAATGTTTTAATTTACCATATTAATATTGATGAAAAAAAAAATTAACAAAAACAAGAAAAAAAAATATTTTAGATAAAACAAACAGTTAGTAATTATTATTTTCATTAAAGCAACATATTAAAATACAAAAATAAAGTAAGGGCGGCGGATGTCTGCAACCCGCTTAGACCTTACTTCGAAGGATATTTTTTACGAGGCAAGTCGGTTTAAAATAATATTTTTTATTGATATCAAATTAATATTAATGAAAAATAATGAATTAATCCGATGTACCTCTTTATTCAAGATAGATCAAAACATCAAACATACGAACACAATAATAGAACAACATCAAGCAACTTGTGTGTTTGTTGTCAAGCACATGGTTTGTTTGAACTAACTAAAAATCCGATTAGAAGAGATTAATAAAACATACCCGTTGTGCATCACCATAATAAGTATACGTTTTGAGATAAGTTCCCAGAGACCAGATATGGCAATAAGGACAGGCTGCTTGCATGAGTTGTAATGTATGAACAAAATCCTCCGCTACATAATGATCTTCTTCCAAAAACAAAACAGGTCCATGATGATGTCGAGTAGCCTCTAATCCTAAGAATACACGGTTGCCTTTCCACCACCAATGATGTTTTGTTTGAGTGAAGGATGCTTCGCGATAATGTCCATATCTAAAAATATAGTGACAACAAAATACAAATAAATTAGTATAAAATCATATGTAAATGTATTAATTTTTTTTAGTTTTTTATGTTTAAAATGCAAATCTCTGAATTATATAATGTTGCATCATTCGCATCGATAGTAAATTAGTAACAGGAATAGTAGGGAACTGGACAAAATTAAAAAAACAGTTTTTTATTAAATGGGCCAGACGTTTCGTCAGTTTATTCTGCTTCCTCAGTGGCCAATTTTATCAGCCTTTGTCAAAAAACAATTTTACTTTAAGACAAAACATCATTAATCTTTCTTAGGTAGTTATTAGTTATTTCGCGACAATCCACACAAAAAGTTTTAGCCTCGTAACCACTCTATACATATGAACGGTGAAAAAATTTTAGGTTATGTTTTTTGACTGTACTTTTCATACTACTATATCCTCTTTATGAATGGATCGTTTCCAAGCGATTGATCTTATATCCCCTCCACTAAAAATAATCGCCCAAATGTTTGATTTTTTTATTTTTTATCAAATCTACGAGGTAAATAATTTCAATTTTTTTTTAAGTTACTCCGAATATATTATTCTAACAAATATTAGTTTTTCTATCAAGATGGTGAAAGTCCTTCATTGAAAAAAATAAAATAATGATCATTTTCCCACCCTTTCCCAATCTATCATATGTAAAAAATGTCACATTTAATTGCAATTATTTCATGTTTGGTGTGGTAAATCGTCTTCAAATTTTAACAGTGTGTTTATTATGCTTTTAATGACTTATATTCCAACTTTCGAAGACTTCTTGAATTTTTGCATTTGTGAAAGAACTATCTTAACATATTCTTGGCTCAAAATAATCAACAATCTTGAAAGCGACTTTTCTTTAACAATTAAAAACAAATTTCTTTGTCGTCTAAATTTTATGTTTCTTTTGCAAGTAAGTATTCCTATATATTTCTTATAATAAAATTACTTGAACGGAGTCCTTAGAATAAGTTTATTTCTTATTAAATCATTAATACAAAATCGATAAACAATAATCTCATGACTCAAAAGCTTCAATTGCAGGAAATACGCGATTTGCAAACATTAAAAACTCCTTAAATTAAAGCCTATGTAGTTTCTCAATTTCTATAATTCTCTTTCTGATTGTATGGGCAGAAAAATACCTTCAACTATCTATTTTTTGAACATTTACTCTTATTCTTCAACGGTTAGAAAGTCAATCATTCAACAAGTAACAAGTGTTACACATTCTTGGAACTTTATCATAAACAAACAAAAAGAAACAAACTACGTTTGAGATATTTTTATGTTCTGTTGAGATAGTGATCCAAGCGGTTTATATTACTAAATGTCAGTCGTAATCATGAAAGACCGCAGAAAATTTTCCAGTGGACGAAGGCCAAAGCTGGGAAACAAATAATTGCATCCGTAAATTATTAATAAATTTTTTTTTTATCACTGGTAGATTTTGGAATACAATATTGCATCAAGACAAAAAGACATAGAATTATCCATTAGGATATAAATTTAGAATATATTTTATATTTTAACTCACTTCCAGGGGGGGGGACCCAATTTCTGCAGACGCTCATGCTTTCATTTGGATCATGTACGGTCTGGAGAGCAAAGTTACATTTCACTGCTCGTACAGGTGCAAACGCAACACTAATGTTAATGAAATATTTTTTATATAAGATTCAAAGCGGAACATGTAGGTTAGTGTATTTGTTTTTCTCTTGTTTAATAAGAATTTATAATTGTCTTATTGTTCTGAGCATGTCTAGAACAGAAATTATTAATAATTTTTTATAATATAGTTCGTGCTAGATTTTTTAAAGATGAAATTTAAAAGACCGCGATCTTCTTTTATTAAAATTCTTTTGAATAAACAACGCATTCTGAGCTATAGACACCCCCCCCCATAAATTTATAAATCGATTCTACTAATTTTAAGAGCGCTGAGTTATGTCTTAACCGGGACACATTTCGGCAAATGTGTTTTTATACGATATTTATTTGAGAAATTGACGTATTTAAACGCTATAAGTATAGTATATAATACAAGCAAAACAATATGTCTATTCAAGTAGCTAGGAACAGCTCACTAATTGTATTAATATACATTTATTTCCTAATTAATTTTGCTTATTTTTAGCTCGGTTCACTTTAGAAAAACAAAAAATCAAATTCAAAAATGTCTGAATCGGTTAGGTTATATTGGATTCGGTTCGTTTATTTGATTGGGGTCATTTCACTTCGGCTGGGTTTTTGTTGTGTGGGGTCACTGGACGACACCATCTAGAGTTCACAAATGTAAACCTTAGGCAAAGTGAACTGAGCTCAAGCCGAACCCATTGAATAATCTGACTGAACGAGCCCGAAAATCCTATACTAACAAATATTCAAGTTATACCATAGGAAAATAAAACAGTTTTCCTCCAGAAAGTCTAAATTATTTTCATTTAAAATTTCAACTAGCCATCGACCATGCTGTTTTCGCATTGAAATCAACTTCCGCTTTTACATAGCATATTTTTTTAGTATCTTGAATAAGATTTGGAGTGATATGAAAGAAATTATGACTTGTGCTAAAATAAGAACCACCTCAGTATATTTGTGGATTTGTATTTATATATTGTGTGACCTACATGATTTCGAGGGGAGGGAAGGGCAATGGGGGTATGAACCTCTACATACATTATACAGGGTGGCGCAGAGAAACAGGAAAATTTTAAATAATTAGAAAAAATAAAGGAAACTTACAAAACTTTATTTGATGCTGAAAATGTATTCTACAAGAGTGGAAATTTTATTTTTAGATATCACTTTTTTTAAAAATACGTCAGTGAGGTGCTTTCGTCTAACACATTCAGTAAGTCGATTCTGAAGATTTTGCACAGCACGGCGCAATGTGTTCTCCAAGATGTTGGCGATGTTTTCTTCAATCTGAGCCTTGAGCTGGGTAAAGTTTGTTGGTCTAGTCTGATACACAATGCTCTTCAGATGTCCCCATAAAAAGTACCCATTGACTGAGGGGTCTGGAGAACGGGGCGCCCAAGTTCTTATTTTCAGAAATGACTTACTGTAAGTGTTCGACGAAATGGACAGCATCTCTCTAAAGTAATTTTTTAAAAAGTGATGTCTAATAATAAAATTTCCACTCTTGTAGAATACATTTTCAGCATCAACTAGGCCACCCAGTATTAAGTATATAAATGTAGTTGTTGGGAAATAATCTTGGATAGGAATTAATAAATCTTCCGCTTGAATGAAAAAATACTATAAAAGAGCGAGTTTAATGACCTAAAGTGAGATTCTAATTTATTATACAACCTGTCTGGGTGATTTGCGTTGATACAGCCAAGAGCGACTGCCTGGTGTCTGGGTAAATCTCGTGGACAATCACTGCTACTTGGGCCCGGAAATGTGTCCGGATGTGCTTGTATCGAATACGGATAAAATATTTGTACAACACGACAAAAGTCCACTGAGCGAACAAGTTCATTAATATCTCGGTCCCAGACATCGTGCGAGAAGACCAGAAGAGAACGGTCGATTCCCCGGGCCTGGCCCAATGAAACAATCAGATGACGGAGATAAGCAAGTCGAGTGTGCACCTAAAACATTCAAATTATTTTCAAAATTTTTGAAAGTAGTATATGTATACAAATTTATATAGTTAACTATAAAAGCTTTGAGACAAAATTTTTTAATAAAAATAGGGCTGAGTGAATAAATTGTTATATTAATATAATGTATTGTTTTATTAAAAAGAGAAGTAATTTTTTTCAGAAAAATTTTGAAAAGTAAAAGTTTTTGCTGAAAACTAAATTAATGCTGTGACTTCAGAGGTCAGTTTGGACTCTTTTCACCCATTTGAAAATTTATTTATGGAAATTTTCATTGAACAGAAAAAATAATTAAAAATATTATGAATATTTCCAAATGACTAAAACACTAATTTTATTTAGTATTTAAAGATGAATTCCCACGTTGGAATAATATATCAAATTTGTAATACTTCGTTTATTTGAAAATTCCTTATGTACATTTGAGAGAAACCCTCTTTTCGAAATATTTAATTAGTTAAAAATAAAATTAGTTAGTTGACATAAGTGTATATGTTTTGAAATGGATTATACTAATGTCAAACATTTCTCTTATTTGATCGTTTCATAAAATCTTATTTAATTTGTGATTTTGTATTCTAAAAATAAATCAATAGGAAATAATAAATAATAAGTTATAGAGTTTGTTTTTCTTAAGGGAGAATGGTATGGGTTCTTGGTGAAACATTTTAAATAAAGTAAGGAAAAATTTGAAAAATTTAAGAAACTTTTAAAATTTAAAATATAAAACTTTCCTCTGAGAACTCCCGAAGATGGGATCATACCCCGAAATATATATTGAGTCGTGCTAAACAAGCATTTTTGACTTTTATTTTTGTGAAACCTACCTAGTATTTTATATTTTAAATTTTGAAAAGTTTCTTAAATTTTTCAAAATTTTCTTTACTTTAGTTATAGTGTTTATAACTACCTATACATAATAAGAATAATAGCTCAATCCCCCCCCCATAGAGGCCAAAAAACGGCGGCCAAATCGACAGGGAATTTATAACAATTTTTTTTTATTTTAATGAACTTAAAATATGAGATATGAAAGTTGTAAAAAACATTTATTTTTTTTAAAAATTTTAAAATTGAAAAAAAAGTTCTATGTGTGTGTGTGGGGCGTCTCTGACCCCCCCCCCCCCCCCCCCCCCCCCCCCCGCTTGGACAATTCGGTCGCGACACACTTCCGAGATAAAAAGTAGATCTTATATATATACATCGGGCACCTTATATACATTCTCCCCCCCATCCCCCCCAATAAAAAATTCCTGGATCCGCCCTTGTTGCCAAGTGACCTCTCCAAATTAGCCGTTCGGAACCGGCATTAAAAAGTAGGTCCCGTATATCTGTGTAAAACAACTCCGCCCCCGTGGTGTAATGGTCAGAATAACTGACTGGCAACCCGGAGGTCTCGGGTTCGATTCCCGGCTATACCCAGACATTTTTTCTGTAAGTATAGGGTCTGGTAATAAAAATTAAGTGGGAGATAAATTTAACCGAATTTATCGCGCGGAGAATTTACCACTGCTCGAAGCCCCTAAAACCTTAGTAAATTGGATATTGAATTATATCTAAGTTTCTGAGATTGGCTCGTGATCCCGGCTTCTTTTCCTTCTACTCTGTTCTTTTCACGATGGAGGGGCCAGCCCATACAGGCCTTCAGGGGATTCACCTTCTGGTGTATCTCCTTCTCACATCAATATCATTAAAAAAAAAAAAAAAAGTTTAGAAATATAAATGAAAAAGGATTGTCACAACAGGAAGAATATATTTTACAATATGGTGATATTAAATTATTCATTTAGCTTGGAGGATGATCAAACAAGGCCAAGTTGAAGGTTGTTACTATATCAATAACAGCTGGATGTAAACTCATGTTTTGATATGATTTTAATTTTATCTCTATTATTTTTTTTTCTTGTTTTGTAAATTTTGTCTTATCAATTTGGGAGAATTTCGCTCACTGGTCCGTACTTTATAATTTTAATTCCTGTATCTAAAATGTTCTATAAGGCAGATAGCCTTGGAGCATCCAAAGTTGAAATAAATAAATCAATAAATGTAATAAAATTTCAATAATACAATACTAATATAATTATATTAGGTGTAATAAAAAGAAATCCATTATTTTTGCATGAAATTGAAAATTTTATTTAACAAACTTAGAATGATCCGATTTAAGTCAAATATGTGCCGTTTTGTTCGATAACTTGTTGCCATTTTGAAGGTAATTCTATTATGCCCTCATAGAAGCCCTTGTCCCTATTGGCAAAAAACTGGGACAGTCGATTTTCACAAGACTCTCTTGAGGCCAGTTTTGTACCATCAAGAAAATTTTGCAAATGCTTGAAAAGGTGATAATCGCTTGGTGCCAGGTCTGGGCAATACGGCGGGTGCGATATAGTTCTGGCGCGTCGTTAAAGATGTGTGCGGCCTGGCATTGTCTTGATGCAACACAACACCCTTCCTATTGGCCAATTCTGGCCGCTTCTCGTCGATCGCCTGCTTCAATCTGGTCAGTTGTTGACAATATAGGTTCTAATTGAGTGATTGATTCCACGATTTCCATGATTTTATCGACAATTTCAACGATTGGCCCTTCCAAAGGGTGGTGCATCTTTGACATCGAAATTACGGAATGGAATCGACGAAACCAAAACTGCGTCTTGATTAGCTGTTACAGTATCAGAACCATAAACACTATTCACATTTTCAGCCATCTGGCTTGCATTTTCACCTTTATCGAAGAAAAACTGTAAAATATAGAGTATTATCTCTTTGCTGGTGTCCATCTTTGACGTGAGCTCAAACAAAACAGAGTCAACCATTCACAAAACTGCCAAATCAGTTTTTTTAGTACCAAATGTCAGCTTTCTAACGCCATCGAGTGTAAACCGATCAGACTTTTAGAGCGCGAGATACAATTTATTAAAGCCATCTATTGGAAAAATAATGGATTTCTTTTTACTAGATCTATTAGGATTTTGATTAAGTATTGAAAATTTGGATCATTTTAAGGCGCAGATGGTGAGAATTCAGAATATTCCCAGATTCTTTAATACTCGACCTTCGACCCTGATTTATTCATATTGTTTTGTTTTTAATAATAATGATGTAAGAAGGCGTCAATCAAAGAAGAAGCAACACCTATAAATCAGGATCGAGAGGAAGAAATTTCAGGTATCGGGTTGGACTTGAAGTTATCTGTGGAAGAGGGTTTTTGACGAATGAAGGTTGTAGATTGTGGGAACTAAGTTTTAGTCCCGAGAACTCATAGGGAGAAACGTAATGCCGAATGCGTTTTTTTAATTTTCATCTAAATTAACCGCGAAGTGGTATTGAATGTTTGCAAATCGCGTGTTTAATATAAATAAGATTTAAGGGTAATGGGGAAGGGGGTTGATTAATGGCCTTTTTATCTCGTGATATGGTGTTATAGAACAAGTTAGAAATAAATAGAACAAACTTCTCTGTGAATTCTTCAATGATTTTCCCATATCGAGAAAAATAGATATATAAAAACAATAAATTTGTATACATGCATTACTAACAAGATTATTCGGCGATGGTCATGCATCATTCAGATAACTGACAATACAAACAAAAGGAAGTAAACAAATTAGAAATTGTGATGACCAACATTCATGTAATGAAGGCATTGGTGGTAGAACGTTTACATTATAGAATTTATATTTTTACTTTTGATAGTAATTTCAATAAATACATTTTTCTTTGAGCAGACACCTATAATTTTCAATCCTTAAGCTGATCGGCTCCTCTACTAACTTCGAGTCTAACCTAAACCTTGACTATTAGGCCTCTATTTTCTAGGATGCTAAATCAATCTTGATATTCCAGATTCATACACCCATTTCATAAAAAATCCGATCAGATTTCATCCAATTTCAATTTAACCAATCAATAACTAAAATGGAGAGCGTCGTATATTTAAAAGAACAATAACATTTTATTTTACACAGTATCTTTCTAAATAAAATTGAAAAAATAGGTTATAGCATTAGTAATGAAATAAGATGATTACCTGAACGACAATTACGATACCGTCCGGATCAAGTGGAGGGAATTTGTTTTCATTTAGAATTTCTTGTTTAACATTAGCTAAGGCAATCGCTTCACGAAGATGATCAATTGAGGACATAATTAAATCTCCGCCATTATCTAATGAGCCATTCCTGGATAGTGAAGAAGTTCTGAAAAATAGAAAATCGTTATTATAGTTTAATAGTTATAATTATTTAATTATTAATAATATTTATTTATATGATTTTATTCAAAATAGTGTAATGATTTTTTTTGATAATTTTTGAAGTGAAACTTCTTTAGCGACGTATCTGTTTGATTTTTTTGTTACAATAAATGGGAAATGACTCAATAAAGGAGAAATAATTTTTTTAAAACCCAATAATATTTCAAGACAAATAAAATTTATTAAAATTAGAAAATTTAAATTATTTCAATAACATCTACGGCTAAAGAAGTTTTACTTCTCCCGTGATCTTATGAGGATGAGGCTCACACATATTTATTTGTATTTAGCAAAAATCATCGATACTTGTATTATATTTATATATATTATATATTTTATATTTGCCAGTTTCTGCCTCTACTGGCAATGTTTTATACTCGCTAAGGGGTCTAACGTTAAAATCCTTGTCTAAATAGAGATATAAATAATGACTTCAAAAATTCCCCTTTAAGAATTTCTAAACAAGAAACTCGGGACTGTAAAAAAAATCTGTGACATACTCGAGTATTAGTGCTTGCCATAAAGAGCATGATCTACTAAACTACATATTAATGTTCTGGAAAAATTGTTCACTATAATAGTTTCCTATTGTCTTCCCCCTTTTAGGGTTCCTTTCAAAAGTAAAACGTGACCTTATTAAGGTCACTACAATGTCTGTCTGTCTGTCCGTCTATGTAAGCATTGAGCTCGTAAACTAATTAAGAATCAAACTTGAAATTTAGAAGCTTTACGTATCATTTTTTCCAGAAACAAAAAAATCATTTTATTATTTATTCATTATTATTCTAATCGAATGATTATTTTGGGAAGGGTCGAATTATTTGTGGCAAAAATTATTTTTTGGTTTGGGGTGTGAGATTTCCCTGTAAAGATTTCTTTAAGCAGATCGAGGATAATTAAAAAAAAAAAAATAAAAATATTTCACTTTTAAATGACGGCAAGAGAGCCTTAAAGAGGCTGTTTTTAAGTGAATTTTGTACCTGTCGGTATTTAGAATTGTCTTAACTTATAATTATGAAAAAATCCACAATTCCCCTCATTCTCTCCTATCAACCATAAATAAGAACGAATTTGATTTCTCAAGTATTTTGGAAGTTACAATAAAACTATGGAACCTTTAGTATACGGCCTAACATGTACTTGGCGGGTTTATTTTAAATATTTAAAAGAAAAACCCCCACGATACAATGCAACCTGTATTCCTGTATAGAGATTAGGCGTAGGCTTGACAATATTAATTTAATTAGAAATCAGACTTTCAATGATACATATATTTTGTCTCTTGATCTCCGAGCAAAAATAAATCTCTCTCTCTCTCATATAATCTACTGTAAACTTATAATAAATATATTTTGTTTAATTTAATAGATCCGATTGCCAAGCAGATACGGACCGGGAGGAGCACAACACTGCACAAATTTGACCGGTTATAATCTGACCCCTTTACCAATTTACACACCCTCCCTAGTATATAGATAGGATCTGACTAATTGGGCTTTGTTCTTGAGGTCATGCAAAAGAGAGAAAGAAAGATCCAATTGTTGCTTTATCGTCGCCTAAATTACGATATGTGTCTCTAATTCTTTTGACTATTCATTGTGAAAACAGCTGCGTTGCATAGCCTTAACAATAACAAGACGGAACTTCTCCGGGTGTTTGTTAAGTAGGGTGACCAATCCTTTTTATCGAGAATGTTCATTTATAGCCAATAAGCATTTCGACTAATGTCCAGGATATCCGGGGTTGATAAATAAAACTACACTTTTATGCTTAGATTAGTAGAAATTTCGATTACCAAAATTTGTGATAAAAGTACGTCAGTCTCTCATAAAAACGTATAATAGAATTATCTTAAGCAAAACTCATTGATTAATCAAGTTCATTCTATTATTATAAATTCATTTTTCTGCTTTTTCGATTGATCACAAATCAAAACAACTTTTAGGTCATTTATTTATATCATTCACAACTTCTTTCTAAAAGCAGATTGATTCAGATAATAATATTTATTTATAAACACTTATGGAATTATCACTAAACGATCATATTTCGACCAATACGATGCGTTTTCGGACTGTTTGCAAACGAAGAAATTTACTTTTAAATTAATTAATTTTTAATATTACTATAATTAATATATTTAAAATTAAAAGTTTAAAAGTTTCGACTGAAACCATCTCGACTGCATATTTTTAATAAAAAAAACTCATCAAAATCAGTTCTGAAGTCGATTTCAAGTGTTATAGGGAAGCATTTGAATCCACTCTGACTTATTACCTAGAGTCCTTGAAAACGACTCCAGAAGTAATTGTTGAAACGTCATGCATTCTGATGAGTTTTTGAATATTTAAGAGCGAGGAGTCAACCGCGATTGGAATTAGGTGTGCATCGTCTTTGGAATTATGTGGAATTATTTTGGAATTGATTAGATAATGCCCCTCCACCTATTGTCTTCTACTTGGAAATGAAAGTGGAAGTAGGTGTACATGATATTAGGTCGCGGTTCACCCCTCGTTTAAGAGGTTTCAGAGAAATTTTCTCTTTTGAAAAACAACTCAACTACCAAAGCAGCAAATCAGCAATCTCTTATAATGTTTGTTATTGCAGATTACTACCCTAATGTTTGTCCTGACTAATTAAAGTCAATAATGCCCCTTAAAGCCTCATTTGCAGGAAACACGCGATTCGTGAACGCTCGAAACTCCATCCCTATTTTCATTATTGTATAATTGTTTTTAACGAAAAAATCATAAATTATTTTGCAACGTCCTGTTTAGATTATTAAGAAAAATGTTCTCATAAAGTTCCCCATTATGGATAAGAAACAATAACTAGTTTATTCATATTCTTTCTTCATGCCATGAATATTATTATTTTATTACTTCAAGTCGGTGCCAAGTTCCATGCATCATCATGCATCATCATAGATCTTTTTGCATTCGAAATAAAAATAAATGAATCTGTATGAGAAATATACTTCAAGAAAAAAACATTTTTTCCACTCGTCTTAAGCTTTCAAGAATTATGAGTTAAGGTTTATTTATGTCTTGAAAAATCAAATGTACATTATTTCGGAACAATCTACACAGAATGAACTTTAAATTTTTATTTAAATCACACATCATTATTTATAAATATTTATTGAACTTCGCTTAATCTGGGATCGATTTCAAGTAGGACCATTGACCATCCACTCCGATTTTAGGTCTATCTACACAAATGGGAATAAGAAAGTATACAATAAACGAATATTATAACCATGATATAATACATATTTTAAAGATGGAGAAAAATGTCTGGGATTGAAATGATTGCGAAGTCATTTTTTGATAACAAAAAAATTGCTAAATCAATAAAATTTGCGGAGAGCGGTTACGAATCTTGAAAAACTGTGCACGACTTCTTATAATTATGGGCTAAAAAGTCAGGTGTGTAGAATGAGACATTATCATAAAGCCTTAATTTTAGTGGTTTTATCCGAAATTCTTCGTCATCGAAGTATTTCAAAGCCTTTAAAACTCGCCCAGAATTAAACTTAGGGAACGCGGTGTGGGTTTATAGTGAATTGTGGTGTTTCACAGTAAAACACAGTATAACATAATATTTCCTTCATATATAATCAAGACAATATATTATTTTTTCATAGCATACAATAAATACTTACAATAGAGTCCCGAAAACTCGGCCTAAAGTGGACCGAAGGGTGCTGAGTTTGTGAAAATGCCGGGTTATCGGGAATGGGGTTAAAAAAGAATAAGTACGAGTGTTTCCTCAGAAAATACAGTACTGTACTTGTATGTATTGTTTGCTTGAGAATACAACAGAGAATAAACTTCCAAAATACCCTAAAACAAAGGAAAACTACGTACTTTATGAAGGCATAGAACCTTTACTAAATGAAAATGGAGGGTTTTTTCGCCCTGCCAAGGTGTGGCCGAGTTACCAAGACTGCCTGGTTATCAAGTGCCGAGTTTTCGGGACTCTACTGAATAAGTTAAAATAAAAAGCTAAAACAGCCAATGAAATAGCCGATTCGTTCTAAATTCCATTCTGCATATTTTCCTAATTTCTTTCTTTCACTTTTACTTTTTATACTATCGGTTGAATTCAATGTTTTTTTTTTTTATTTTTATTTTTTTTTTTTTTGCTTATTCGGGCGGAGAAATGTTTTAAGCATGGAAAAAAATGTTTCCAAGAATTATTTTTTCTGTATGTCTGTAAGAGTTCTAACACTAACAATAATATGATACAAGAATGAAAGGTTTTAAAAAGTTCGTTCTTGTGCCAAAATGTTTGTAGGTATTCCCATAAAAAAGAAGAATTATCATTGCTAGACAAAAATTAAACAGAAATTTGTAAACGTAAACCTAACAATGGATTCCAGTAGTTTTATACGCTGATTATCTGCAATTTCCCAATTTTTTACAAGAAGTCAGAGTTTTGAGATATTATCGGTCAAAAAGACGAAAAAGGCCATTTTGACCTATTTTCAAGTCCCATTAGATATTAAACAGCAATACTAGTATTTGAAATCAAAATATTTTGTTGACGTAATAGAAAACAGTTAACCTATAATCGAAGTGGGTGCTCATACTTGAGAACGATCGCAGAATAAGTCGATCGAAACGTCGTATTTAGGTATATTGTATTTATTTGTTTCAATAAATAATTATAATTAATCATGTGTGATTTAAATAAAAATTCAAATTTTAACATTTTCCTCTTAGATTTTCAAATTACAACATGTTTTTAGCTCAATTAGAACTTGAGTTGTAACTAAAAAACTAAAGCTAAGTGATTATAAAGGATAATAAACATAGATAAAAACATATGGTCTTAGTTTTTTAGTTATAACTCGAGCTATATAATTGAGCTAAATTCAAGTGGTAATTTGAAAATCAAAGAGAAAGCTGTTTTCTATTACTTCAAAAAAATATTTTGATTTCAAATATTGCTGTTTAATATCTAATGGGACTCGAAAATAGGTCAAAATGACCTTTTTCGTCGTTTTGACAGATAATATCTCAAAACTCTGACCTGTTGTAAAAAATCGGGAAATTGCATGATAATCAGCGTTTAAAACTGTACTGGAATCCATTGTTAGGTTTACGGTTACAAATTTTTGTCGTCCAGTGTTATTTTTTCTGTGTCTGTAAGAGTTCCAAGACTAACAATAATATGATACAAGAATGATAAGTTTTAAAAAGTTCGTTCTGGTGCCAAAATGTTCGTATTCCCACAAGAAAGAATAATTATATTATATAGCAAATTGAAATTTGACACAGAGGTTTATACTAATAATTTACTTATGGAAAGTGGTGTAGGTTTTAGGTGAAACATGATGTTAGTTAATAGAGTAAAGGGTGTGTAGTTTCACAGTGAATGAAATAAAACTCAAAGAGGTTTATACAAACTCAATATATTTCGGATTATTAGTCCATCATCAGGAGTTTACAAGACAATACTAATAATAATTGAACGAGTGGTCGCCATTCTTGACATTCAAATCATGGTTACCAATATAACAAAATATAACATTCAAATCTTACACAAGAAAAACACCAATGAAAATTTAAAATTTAAAAAAATTTAAAAAATTGTTTTACAAAGATTTTTCTTTTTTAATTATAAAATATATAAATGTAAATATAAGAAATCTAAGTAAATATGAATATTAATATAAATAAAAATTACAAGTATAAATATAAAGTCTTTTTTAGAATTAAATTAGAAAGTAAAATTACAAATTTAAGTCATAGACACAAAATTAATTATAAATATCAGTTTACAAATAAGCCTAAATAACATATAGAGATGAAGAATTAAGATAAAATATAATAGGGATAAATTAGATGAGATAAATTACAATATACAAACAATTTTTGTGGTTATCTCATATATCAAAATGTCATTTATTTCAAAGACTGAAGGCGCGTGATTTGAATTTAATTTTGATTGTAATTTGGGAAATAGTATATATTTGAGAGAGACTGAGGTTAAGTTTTTTAATTTTTGTTAATTAGTAGATCTATTATTGTGGAATTTCTAATGTCCTGCTGGTTATTGAGAATTTTATCTTTTTCAATTATAGCTTTCTTAATTTCGGTTGATTCTAACAGGTCTGGTTTTCGGCTTTTGGAGGCGAAGTGTAGTGGTATAGGATTTTGGGTGAAGGTGAGTGATTGTTTTCAATAAGGTGGTCTGCGAAGGCGGAGGTTGGATCACTCGTATGGTGTCTGATTGCAACTTTCTTAACGAACTCAAATGTTCTTTATACCGGGTTTTGAAAGTTCTGCCCGTCTGAAAACTAACATTTAGAAAAACCCTGGCCCTAATTGAACCACCTCCCCCTCAAACAGACAAAATTTATAGAAAACTTCCCTTCATCTCTGATCAATTTAATAGACCAATAGTCACTTTTTTACACAAACAGGGTATCACCCCAGCACTATATAACAACTTTAACCTGTCATCTATATTAGTTAATAATAAACTTGATAAAATTGACCCAAAGGAGAAATCTGGTGTTTATAAACTTGAATGTCAAGACTGCGACTCGTTTTATATTGGTCAGACGGGCAGAACTTTCAAAACCCGGTATAAAGAACATTTGAGTTCGTTAAGAAAGTTGCAATCAGACACCATACAGAGTGATCCAACCTCCGCCTTCGCAGACCACCTTATTGAAAACAATCACTCACCTTCACCCCAAAATCCTATACCACTACACTTCGCCTCTAAAAGCCGAAAACTAGACCTGTTAGAATCAACCGAAATTAAGAAAGCTATAATTGAAAAAGATAAAATTCTCAATAACCAGCAGGACATTAGAAATTCCACAATAATAGATCTACTAATTAACAAAAATTAAAAAACTTAACCTCAGTCTCTCTCAAATATATACTATTTCCCAAATTACAATCAAAATTAAATTCAAATCACGCGCCTTCAGTCTTTGAAATAAATGACATTTTGATATATGAGATAACCACAAAAATTGTTGTATATTGTAATTTATCTCATCTAATTTATCCCTATTATATTTTATCTTAATTCTTCATCTCTATATGTTATTTAGGCTTATTTGTAAACTGATATTTATAATTAATTTTGTGTCTATGACTTAAATTTGTAATTTTACTTTCTAATTTAATTCTAAAAAGACTTTATATTTATACTTGTAATTTTTATTTATATTAATATTCATATTTACTTAGATTTCTTATATTTACATTTATATATTTTATAATTAAAAAAGAAAAATCTTTGTAAAACAATTTTTTAAATTTTTTAAATTTTAAATTTTCATTGGTGTTTTTCTTGTGTAAGATTTGAATGTTATATTTTGTTATATTGGTAACCATGATTTGAATGTCAAGAATGGCGACCACTCGTTCAATTATTATTAGTATTGTCTTGTAAACTCCTGATGATGGACTAATAATCCGAAATATATTGAGTTTGTATAAACCTCTTTGAGTTTTATTTCATTCACTGTGAAACTACACACCCTTTACTCTATTAACTTTATACTAATAAGCCGCAATTTTGTGTTAAGTTTCAGTCTTCCAGATCGCTGATCGCTAAAAAAGCCAAATCATCAAAATTTGTAAAGAGCGCACCGAGTCTTTTTTCATATCAAAAGACTTTTTCTATAGTTGCAATTTATTGTGAAAAATTACTATGAAATTATAAACTTAATTATCAGAAAAAGGGGTTAAATTTATTAGATTGATTTTTTAAACTATTTTCAAGGTTGAAATCAGTGGCCCTTGATCTATTTTATTTATTCTTGATAAAATTCCGCTGACTTGCATAGTTATTCAAATAAGAATGATAATTTCAACTTGATAGATAAAGAACTATCTACCCCAATCCATCAAAAATTAAATCGAATTAAATTAAATTTGAAAATATTTTTTTGTCGAGAGCAGCAGAGTTGTCTCTTTTCAAGAGGAAATCAATGAGTGTGTCATTCTCTACGTGATACAAATAAATATCGGAACGGACTCACGCACATCAAACATATTAACTATTTATAAGAAAGACTGAATATGAAGGTTAAGCCTTTGAAACTATTGTCTCTATCAAATAAAATTATCAACACCCTCATTGATTCCCTCTTGAAGATCTTTTAAATATTTGAACATCATTTCAACATTAATTTGTAATGTTAAAACGATCATTTCTTTTTTCTAATTTTAAACGTCGTAGCTTATTAATAGATTAATACTTTCTTTACCTACGAGATTAGGTACACAAGTTTTCGACTTCTTAAAAGATGACAAATTAAAGAGCAGATTTTTGTTATAATCGACAATTTCATTAAAATAACATATTCACATTTTGAAAGTTAATTAATAATAATAATTACCATCAATAGTAATATATATGGGGCATTCCAAGTCAGTTGCTTTTGCATTTCCGATTTTTTTGGAAATTTGTTATGTTTTAATTAGCCTTCATGATTTTTTTCAATTTTATTTATCAAACCGTTCATAAGATTTTTTTTTTTTTTTTTTGAAAAATTACGTTACTTTATTTTTTTAATGCCCATAACTTCGCGAAAAAGTTTTTTCCCCAATAAAAATTTGAAAAAAAAATAGATCCCATCGATTGCCTATTAGCGGACCAGGTTTAAAATTTGTTTAAAAAACAACAGTTTTTTATACAAAATTTTGAATAAAATCGATCAATATACTTGGGTATAATAAATTTTTATAAATGCTTATTTATTTTTGAAACTTGAGAAACCATTGTATATCGTTTTTTAAATTTTTCGATATTGTTTATCAAAAGTAGGTTTAAGAAGGAAAATTGAAAAAAAAATTTCAAAAAGTGCTGAATCTCCTCCCCCTGCCCCCTTGTAAAATTCGGAAGCCACCCTACAGACCGGGTTTTTTATAGACATAGTGTTTTCAATTTTTTGTGAAAAGTTTCGAAAATAATAAAATAAATATGAAAATTCTGTTCAAAATCCAGGGTGTGGGGCCATTGTATACGCTCATGGCCCTTGCAATTCTCGTGGGTGGTAGTTCTGAGTATCCCATTAATTTCGCACCAATCACTTAACAAGTATAGGAAATATGTAAGCCACGACTGGAATCTGTCCGGTTGTAATAAACCAACAGAGGTCGTTCCTGGTATATTCTAGCTTCGTTACATTATGCTTGGTTTATGAGATTTTTTTTTTCAATTCTTTCAACATGGTGTCGTGGCATACATCGATGTTTTTTCTAGTTTTTATGTATGTAGATCAAAAATTAAAGAAATTCTATATTTAAATTGGAAGAGAAAAGCTGAATATTTTTTTAAGACTTGAGAGCTGGCAATTTTTTGTCAGAGAGATGAAATTTGGCTCCAATGTGCAGTTGACTAATAAAAACATGTTGTCAAATTTCAGCTGATTATCTATATAACTTTTTATAAGCTCTCCATTTAACTATTTGATTTTTTCCTGATTTGCTGCATTTATCATTTGAAATTTCTGAGGTTAAAAAAACGAACTAATCAAGTTTCGCAATAGAAAACAAACATGTGGGCACCAGATCTAACAGAGCTTACCAAGCGATCTGAGACTTTCAGCAGTGGCGTAGCATAGGTTTTAACCCGGGGCAGATGCCACATTTGCCGCCCTCTCACACATAGAATTCTCAATAAAATTTCATTTTACCCCAAACCTTAAAATTTTTAGAAACTAGAAACAATATTTAATGGTAAAGCATGTTTTAGTATTAAATTGAAAGTTTTTGTAGCCGAGGGTAGCAGAATTTTTATATATTGAAGGAGACAATAAAATAGTGTGTCTTCTGCTGGAATTATAAATTTTATTTATAATTCCAGCAGAAGACACACACTTTTATTGTCTCCTTCAACATGTTTTAGTAGTCAATGTTCAGTTATTATCCAAAAACGATATAATTACTTTAAGGATATTGAATATAAGGATATTTATTATTTGTTGAAAATCATAAAAAATTATTGAAATTACTAAATATTGTGAAATAAATAGTTTGTTCACTGAACAAAATCATATTTAACATCAATTTTATTAAGAATAAATAAAATAAAAATAAATATTCATTTATTTAATTAAAAAGTAATAGTGAGTAGATATAATAATTGCAATACTTTTGATTACATATAAATCACATTTTACAGGCTCCCATAATATATTGTAGAAATAAAAATAAAATACATTTTCAAAATTAAATTTTAATTTTTCTAGTCTTACTAACAGCTTTTTTTTATCTTAAAGACGCGCTCATAACCTCGAAGCTATAAAACTTTTTATACTTTTTTCTAAAATCTGCCACCCGGGGCAAGTGCCCCCCCCCCCCCTCGCTACGCTACTGACTTTCAGAAGACATAGTTCGTTCTGAAAATTAAATCGTTTTTATTCTCTACGTCTATCAAGTCTTAATAACGGTTAAGGCCAAACTGTCATGAGATACAAATTGATGAAATAGATTATATTTATTGCCAATCAATTGTCCTGTTTACGGGTAGTAAAAAGACGCAATTCATTTTATGAAGTGTCAATCGAAATAAATTATGTTCGAAAATAACTTTCATTTACGAAATTGGCTATAAATATTTTTGGGCGACAACAAAATGACATTAACTTAAAATGTAGGTATATTTATTGACAAAGATAATAACTACACAACATACTCGTAATATTATAAAAGTAATATCTTAGAATTTGTATTAAAAATTATATAAGAAATTATGAAGGCAAAGAAAAATTAATATACAATTATTATATTAAGTCAAATAACAGCTCAGCTAAACCCTCTCAAAAGATTCCCATTTTATTGTATATGTCTTTTTTTTCAAATATTCATGTTTCGCAGATTCTACATTTAATAACAATTCATCAAAATTTTTTCGTATGTTTCCAAAGATAAATTTTGGCTAAGCTATAATTAAAATTGGAGGGAAAAAAACTTTTTCAAGACCGGTGGGGTACTGTTTGCAAAATTTTAGGAAAGTGTGAAATTTCTTTAAAGCGAGAAGTAATGCTACTTTTTACGTTATTTTTTATATACCTAAACCTTTATCACTAAAATACCTATAGTTTATGAGTAGGGTTCGGATTTTGCATATAATGCATGTTTTTTCCCTTGATTGCTATCCTTCTAATCTTTTGTATCTGGGAGTTTTAGAGTATCAGGACCCACCCAGAGAAATCTTATTTTTCATATAAGTGCATATTTTGGAGTTTAAGTACATATCTTGGAGTTTAAGTGCATATTTTGCGATTTAATCTATATTTTGTGAGTATTTGTGTGATTTTTGTCCCTCATTTGTTAGCAAATCAGAAAAATAATTGAAGAAAATTTGAGAAACAGAGAGGGTAGGCCACAGGTTTCAAACCTTTTTTTTGACCCCCCACCCCCTCTCGCTGTCAAACAAATCGAGAAAATTTAACGAAATAATTAAAATATATTTAAATTAAAATAATATTTTTCATGAAAATTATTCTAAAGAATTAAAAAAAAAATATGAAATTTCTTTTAAAAATAAACTTTGAAAACATTGATTTTATATTAAATAATTTGCAGTTGTTTCTTAAAATTTTCTTAAATTTTTAAAGAGAAATAAATCACGCAGTTGTTCTATTATGCTAAAAAAATATAAAAAACCCGAATTTCTTTAAATTTATTTTCGTTAACATTTTAAACAGTTTTTTTTTTAAACTGAAAATGTGAGAGGATGCCGGCACCGTGCTTTTTACACTTTCTGAAGTTGTTGCCCTTAAATACCTTCCCACGGTGTCTTGTGATGTGGAAAGATCATTTTCCAAGTTAAAATTAACTTTAACAGAGAATAGATGTAGATTTAATGTAATCAACTTAGAAATGTGTTTGATTATACAGAGCAATAAATTTTAAAATAAATGTATTGACTATTTCTTCTTTTACCCGTTCCTTGAGTCGGTTTAAAGCTATCATGCACTAGATATTATGGGTTTATAATGCATATTTCCTTTTAAAATGCATATTTTTAGTGCATATTTCGGCCTTTTTAAATGCATATTTTGCTGTTTTTTAGTGCACATCGATCCGAACCCTAACTTATGAGACAAAACTGAATAAAAACTTATTCTGCATTCGAAAAAGTAATTATTTTAATTAAAATACAAAATTTAAGATTTTCCTATATATGATCAAAATAAAGCCTTCAGAATAGGTCAAATATCCCTTGTTGCAATACGAGTTTGCGAACAATTTGATCTAAAAAGCTAAATTTCGGCATGCAGTTTATCAATACAAAACTTTTGAGCGGAATATTTCTGTTACAAGGCTAGTAACCCCAATCAGTTCTTCCTAATGTAAATACAAACATTTTGGCACTAGATCAAAATTCCTATAAGCTTCCGTTCACGAGTTATAGTGTGTAACGGAATCCAGACAGACATAAAGTCATGTATAAAATTATTTTAAATCACATTTCAAAGACGAATATGCAAAAAATAATTTTTTTTTAACGAATTCACTATTCGAATGGCCTAGCGAATGCGGTAAAAACAGCTCTAATTAGATGTTTGTTCTTCTCTGAGTTAGATAAATCGATATTTCGATCTTAATGTATCTCTTTAAAAAAATTAGTTTTAAAAAGAATTATTAGATACGTTTCCCAAAAAATAAATAAATATTGTTTATGAGCAAGTCTCGTATGTTTTTAATTTTAATAAATTTCTTTCCCCTCAAAACAAGACGACATGTCGTAGTCTGAACAAAATATTTGTTTAAAAGTTGAATTTCGTAATCCGTAGATAAATTATTCAAATTAATTTAAGATGTAATTCATAACACGATTATATTCTTACTAGCTGCCCGTCTTCGGCGGGCATCTTGCTGACCAGCAGGCTACTGAATTTTATTTATCATGAACTATTTAATAGTGGGTTTTAAAATAATAATTTAAATTTCGTAATTTTAATAAATTTTACTTGTTATGAACTATTAGTGGGTTTTAAAATTAAAAAAATCACTTCAGCGTCGTCGCTCAAGCCAATTATTTTAGTATAGATATCTTTTAAACTCGAGCGTTATTTTATAGAACATATAGTAGTTCTTAGAGATCTGTCCATACACCACCAAATACTTAATATGTATATATGAAAGATATAGGTATTTAGATAGGGGATTTACTAAAAGTTCATTTTAAGCTTCACAAATCTTGCCAATTTGCACTTTAGTGATAAAATAAAGGAGAATTATTTTTGTAACGAAACGCAATTGATAAGAAATGGCCAGCCACTGATCGATAGGAAAATGCTGACTTAAGCACAAAAGCTTCAACATAAAGAGATTAAATAAGAAGAACCATTTCCATGGGAGATGGATCACGTAGTCCCGACATTTTCTGAAAATATTTCAAGACTTAGGAGAAAATTTAGTTAGGAAAGTTTCTTTCTTAACTTTATTAGTCATTTTAAACTCTTTATAATATCATAATTACTTAGTAAGAAGTAGTGAATTAAATATATTTTTGTTTATCATTTTCTGATATGTCTGATCGTGAAGAAAAATAATTTTTAAGCGTTTTTTCCCTATCTTTGTGTCTTTCTCGATTATAATTCACAAGATAACTCAAAACGAAAAGTTGAAGAAAATTTGTATTTACCTAAAAAATTGAACAACTAATTAAATTTGAAATTTTATTAAATAAAATAAAATTTATTATATTTTGGGGGAGGAGGGGACCAAATAACATTTCTTAATTTAAGTTTATTACTTTTAAAAGTTAATGAAATATTGATTTCTAATTACAGGGGATGAGGTAGGTGAAAATCGTGGGCCACACACACTTAAGTTTATTTATAGTGAAACTCCCGTTATGCTAGTCCTATATTTATTTACCTAAATAAGCCTCTTTCTATTCATGGTCATTGGTAGGTGGATTTTCGCAGAAAGTAAGAAATTTTAATTATTTCAAAGTCTTAACTAAAATATTAACAAAAAATTATGTATATGGTATAGCGTGTTCTGTGACTCGATAGCCAAATCTTAAGGGTGTATTGAACAGGTGATTTTAAGTCAAAAGTTGTCATTTGAATATATGTCTGAAATTCCTTCGTTATAGTTATGGACATTTTAATTTTAAATTTTTAGTCATATTTATGGAAATAGCGACTTTTTGTAGAAAATAATGCTATACCAAACTTTCCCCGTAAATCATTATAGGGAATATTTTTCTTAATTGTAAAAGGATTGTTGAGTTACTATGAATTAGAATTTCGGTTTTTCGATATGCCTTCTCTACAAAATATATCTTTATCCGTAAAAGCTACAAATTCAAAACATTCTTAATATACACAACTTAATAAAGAATGAGTTTCTGACATATATATTTTTTTATAATATAACATTTTTGTCTTTACATAACTTCAGCAATACAAAAAAATGTGTGTGCTTTAGGCTTAAAACCACAGTCCAGAAGTGAAACCTTCTATCTGGCGATCGTAATTATTTCGAAGTGATATAATATAATTATCATATCATGACACAATGAGAGCAAAAATGAGACAAATATATAGGATATTCTATGTAAATTATGAATTTAATATCTAATTTTAATCATGAATTGTTTGTAAGTTTTAAAATAATAATTTTAATTGAAAAATCTATTTATTTATGCCTATATCGAAATGCATATTAGTGTTTCAATTAAGTAATTCAAAAAAAAATTTCTTTTTTTGAAACGGAAGTTCTAAAGCTGAAGGATCTTATTAGTATGCACGTTAGAAGTACAAATATTTTGTCACCAGAACAAAATTTCTATGAATTTTCGTTCCTAAATTATCTTAGGTATAGGAATCCAGAAAAACAAAACAAAACTGTAAACAGAATAAAAAAAAATCATGGTTGAAAATTATTTTCCCCCATCTTTCAAATATGTTTAAACACGCAGAAAAAAGTTGTGTGTGCTTTAGGCTTAAGTCCACACTGTAGAAGTGAAACCTTCTATGGAGATCGTAATAGTTGGGTGTTCATGTGTGTGTTTGTGTGGAAGTGTGTGTAAATCATTGTAGGAATCAGATTATAGCCGGTCAAATATTTGCATTATTTTATTAGTTTATTATTTGTACGTCAATAAGAAAAGTTTGTTAATATAAAAAAATAAAAGCAATGCAATCCAATCATGTCTGTTTAATAAAACTACTCCTCCCCAGTATTTTTTCGATCACATTTTTGAAACATTATTATATTTATTATTTTGATTATTTATGTCCATCGATTAAATTAATAAGTTGTTGTAGGGTAGGGAAAAGGACAATAGCTTATGCAAATAATTTTTATTTTTTGCCAACGTTTCGTCAACTTTGTTGACTTTCTCAGGGCTCAAACAAATTAACTTAGCATATTTGTCATTTTATCAATATTCATTCTTAGCAAACACATAAGGCCAGTCATCACACAGATTGAAAATATTTTCCTATTTAAATAGGAAAATATTTTCTCGGATGCCGTTGTGAACACATGTGAGCTCTTTGTCTCCTCTACGAACCGTGAATTTTACCGCTTACCTACCTTTTTATTTTTAATTTACATGACAATATTCATAAATTTTTTCTTAATCCAATAATAAAAAAAATATATTTTTTCTCCCTTCAATCAATTTAAATCAATAAATATCTTATTCTAATATTAACTTTATAGAAATATTTCTTTTTTTCTTAACCCAAGTCATCTCAGCCAACCTCAATAAAAATTCCCCATCCATATCCCAACAAAACATCCTCATAATTCATCTTTTGACATTCACCTTTCACTCAAATATTTCCATCTGATTTAAATATTTTATTCTAGAACATTACTTATTAAATTAATTCAATTTGAATACTTCTTAATTTTAATTAAACTAAGGTCCAATCTCTAACTTGATTTATAGTCTAATTTTTACGCCTATCGTAACATAATTATAATATATCTACTATTACTTACGCCTTAAATAATCAATCTCTCATTCATTTTTCATCTTTTCCTTTTTTAACATATAAATAGTAATATACCTTTTCATTTTATTAATATTATTTATTTATTATTGCATGGTTTTTAAATTTTAATTGTTCTATAATAATTATAACTAATATCTTATTTTAAATATTCTCTTAACTTATAATTTATAATATATCTATTATCAACTCTAGTAACTAAGTACATAACACATAATTTTCTCCCTACTAACACCAAATCAAGTGGTAGATGAAAACCTTTTTAATCGTCCGGCGTAAAACAACTATCCAATTTCCTTAAGGGCTCTCTGATATTGAATATATTGAAAAATATTTCCACGTTTGAAAGCCTTAATTGGTGTTCCGATCTCTTTTCTATACTTTTCTTATCATCTTTTTATTTCCTCTACAAATTCTGTTAACTAATGACAACCATTAAAATAAATTTTTGCAACATTTGCGGAGTATCTAGTAAATCAAATTTAAACGACGTTCACCAACATCTGGAATACGAAAAACCAGCTCTTTTAGGCCTATCTGAAACTATACTCGACGCGAATAAATTTAAAGGTCCCGACTACCAATTCGAAAACTATACACTTCATTCAAAATTTCGAAAAAAAGGAGTAGTCTACTGTTATATTAGAAAGGACATCCCCCAGTAGGCGTTTAACTAATCTAGAATGCAATGAATTCGATGCCCGAGGGGGCCCCGATAATTCTCTTACTACACTAGATGCGATTCAGAAGCGAGCAATTAAACTAATAGAAGATCCGGCTCTAACCAACTCACTCGACTCCCTGGTTCACCGAAGAACCGTTCTGCCCTTTCCCTGTACTAGAGATACTATCATGGTGTCTGTTCAGTCGAGCTGAAATCAATTATCCCCCTAAAGCCCTCTTTACGAGAAACACGCGGTTTTCGAAAGCTCTGCACCCTTTCGCTGTCAAATTGGATAAAAATCGAACAAGCGCTTTCGCCAACTCTTTTATCCCTATGACCTCAAGAGACTGGAACTCGGTCCCTGCCACCATCTTTCCCGTGACTTATAACCTTTAAGACCCGAATCCACAGATACCTTCGACCCCTGTCCAGCCCATAAAATCCTCTCTTCTACTTCTTTTCACGATGGAGGGGCCAACCCAGGCCTTTAGGGGATACACCTTTTTGGTGTAACTCCTTCTATCATCATTTTCATTAAAAAATAAATAAATAAATAACGTCATAGCTTAGGAATAACCGTTCTAAGTGTACATTGTTTGCCAATGGAATCGATTCAAGATGTTATTCCGTTGAATAGTTTCTCGTGGGTGGTAGGTGTAGGGATGATTGGTTTGGTGGTTGTTTGTGTTTGTTCCGGTTGGGTTTTGGAACTCACCCAGTGGTAAGGAACTTGCGCAGAGGCGGCGGTACGGCCGCCAGCAGCGCAGCCGCCGTCTCGTTGGCTGATGGTCCACCTCCGCCGCCTCCGCCACTGCCGACGCCTCCACCGCTCTCGGAGCTCGCAAGGTTCGCCACATGGAACTGAAACAGACACCAGACATATGTTTCGGTCCCTTTTTTATCTACAGCCCAGCCTCCCGGACTTCAACACATTGAGTAGGATTTGTTTTCCCTCATCGAGATAACTTGTTGGTTCTTTTCATTTAAATGATAAAAAATTGTCAAGTCAGAAAAATTAAGCTCAAGTTACATATTTAATGATTAATGAAAAAAATGAACAACTCTCAATTTCGTGAGATCCTTTAAATACCAAAAGACGCATAATAATTGAAATAATCAAAAATGTGTATAACTCCTAATTGACTGAAGATGGCCAAATAAAATTTAGGCCGAAACGTCTCATTAAAGGTGTTTTATTGAACCCAGTGATTCCATCTTTGGCTGATACCTCCTCCTTCATCTAGTATAATAATCAAAAATGCAATAGATTAAATTTGGGGGATCAAAAAGTAGATATCAGATAAATAAATAATGTAGATGTTTTTATGATTCCGTTTAAAAGTAAAACGATACCACAGACAATGTTTATCTGTCCAGAGAATTCTAAACTAAATAAGATACAAACTTTAAATTCACAAGTTATATATACAGTGAAACTCAAATCCGAAATCCCGGGAAATCCGAACGAGTTTTTTTTTGACAAATTTAAGTTTGAAAACTCACGCAAAAAAGAGAAACTTATTTATTTAGTCATAAAACAATAATGTATATATTATACATTATAACCTTATTTTACATAATTTTTCGAAAAATTAAGAATGAAGAACAGTTAACATACCTAACAAAGTGTAAATGTGAATACATACTTATGTCATCCAGGATTAAAAAACGATAAAAGTTGGTTATTGAATTTCATTAGGTTAATTAATCACTTTGAAAAAACAATGAAATAATAATAGAAACACACAAAATATCACTTAATCTTTCAACCAGCTTTCGGCTAATCCGAACAAGCTACAGCCCCCATTTAGTTCGGATTTGAGGGGTTTCACTTATTTATTTTCCCCGAAATCAAAAATTGTATTAAAATTTTAGTCTCAATTTATTTTCACTTTAATTCACTATAAAATGACTGTGTAAAAAAACCCCAAATTAGCCATTTTATGTGATTTTTGTACCTTTCGGCGTTTAGAAATGATTATACTTAAATTTTCTACAAATTTCTTCATCCTCTCTATATCTACGACAAATAAGAACGAATTTGATATTTCAAGTATTCTGGAAGGCACAAGGTCGAAACCATCGGTATGCGACTCCAGCTCTCATTTGGCAGGTTTATTTTAATTATTCAGAGTTGCTGACTGACTCACCGATATAACATGTAAAACAACATACATGCAAATTTTTGCTTCATTAATTAATTTAGAGCAAAAGAGCATAATCAAAAACTACAAAGGAAAGTATTTAAGAAATTGTTCTACTTTTTCTAATAGATGAAAATTAAATTTTAATTATTCTTGTCAATTTTCAAATTTATTTCTTTATGAACAGTCACAAAATGGATTTATATTAGCCAATTAGTGGAAAAAATCAATTTTTATAAATAAATAGTGCGCTTAGTGCGAGATGTAGGAGAGACCATCTATTTTAACAAATTCATGGATAATCAAAACCAATTAAATCTTCTGTTTCAACAAGTCTTAATTAAATCGATTAAATAAATAATGGTGCTGTATTTGTTTTGATTATCCCCGAGCCGTTGAAATAGCAGGAATTGGACTGTTTGTCTTACAAAGGGATTTCTAGAGAAAATCACGAAACGTTATTAACTATATGTATTAAGTCCGAGAGTTTTTATTAATAATTTTTCTATGAGAGAGTTCAAGTAACCGATAGAAATAGATCGAAATTTTCTAAGGAAATCACAAGAGGGTGTCATCTATTATATCCGATGGAATGGATTATTTTTAATTATATGTAATTATATCTAAAAAAACATCCCATCTGACATATAATTAAAAATAATCCATTCCATCGGATGTAATAGAAGACAACCTCTTGTTATTTCCTTAGATAATTTTTCTGGCATGTCAGAAGTTCTGGTTTTAAATTTACACATTAAAATAATCGTGTACCGGTGGGTCTCTTATTTATTTAGTCAGGGCTATAGATTCTATAAAAACGGTTTATACGATAATACCAATTAAATTTATGAATAGGTAAAATTAGGGGCCGTCCATAAATTACGTCACAGACTAAGGAGGGAGGCGGCATTTCAGATTTGTGACAGAATGTGACAGGGGAGACCGAGTATCTTAAAAACTGTTATGTCAGAAAAATCTAATTAAAAATTTTTAAAAATTTTAAAATATATTTTTTAAATTTATTTATAATACAATAATAATAGTAGATAATAGTGAATAATGTCGATGAAGTTGGGGTAAAAGGGCCATTCTGCATTTTTGCACAAGGGCCAATCTGATTTTACATTCATTCATTGTCTTGTAATTAACCACGTGTTCAGTTAAATTTAAGGATATATAATAAATATAGCTAATATTTACATGCTGAAAATTGCAGTTGGCCCTTTTACCCTAACACCATCGATGTGTTAAATGATAAGAATAAAAGTAAAGTTAAACTTAAAATATATTAAATCCCTTTAAGTAGTTGAGTTTAATTTATAAAGAAAAATTCTATAATTATTATTATAAACAATTATAGGATATAAAAGTGATAATGTGACGTCAAAATACAGGGGGGCTCAATAAAAATATGATAGAATGTGACACAGGGGGAAGAGGGTCTAAAAATCTTGAAATTTGTGTGATGTAATTTATAGGCAGCCCCTTACGGCAAGTAAAGAACATTTTATTTTTCCTTATTGAAAGTATAGAATAATTATTAGTCCTGACGTCTGATCGTTTGAATCATATAAAGATACACGTTTTAAGTTCATCTTCCGATCAAAATCGTTTGTCACCCAAGTATTCTTCTAAAGGACAAAACAGATGATGTCTGAAGCGGCTAAATTAGGAATGTATAGGGCATGTGGGAGGATACCTAATGTTTCCTGTTTTATTTTCAATAGTTTTCCGGGCGGTGTCTGGCCGAGCAGGAAAAGCACGCATTTTGACACATCGAATTAATGTTCGTTTCGCAATTTTATTTCACGTACGATTACTCGCTTTTCGCTCAAGATGAGGTTCTCAAAATGTTGAATTTTTATATAGGTCATAATCAACATTTTCTCAGATAACTTTGCATCTTTAATAAAAGATGCTGCAGACACAGCACAGATTATTGAGCTTAGAAAATATAAGTTTCTTAACTTTGATACTTGAAGTAGTGATAATTTATTAATTGTGTTTGATTTCAAGATTAAAATCCGAGAAAAACTGTCAGATTAATTCAGATTCCTATAAATAATGGACATATATTGACGAATCTAGTAAGAGAACGTGGTTTATCGCTTCAAGACCACAAATAAGAGGACTATATTATAAGACAAACCTATGGTTATCTTTTAAAAACTCAAACTTTCAAATTACTTTAATAAATATTCACCTTTCTTTGAATTATAAAAACCAAAAAATATGAGCGCCAATTTTGAGGTGCTGTGTTATTTCGCATTGATAGTGCGGTAATGGAATAAAAACATGTATAACTGGGAATTTAAAATACATAATATGTATATTTGCAGTTTGGTTGGTAGTTTTTTCTTGTTTTATTTATTTATTTTTTTGAGTGGGGGGATTGTTAGAGGCCCCGCTTCAGGGTCCCGAAATCCATGGACGGCCCATAATTAATTTCGATTGTTAAAATATGTAGGATGCAAACGAAGCTGCTTTTTAATAAAAATTAATTTGTTTAGTCAAAAGTTTTTATATAGTAAATCATTGACTATTTTTAAGTCAATTAAATTAACCCCTTGTTTCTAATTTAATCTCGAAGAGGGAGAAGCTATCTGGAAAATCGTGTTTCGTGTAAATAAGGTTTAAAGGGGAATTATTGGATTATTTCATCTAAACATCATTCTTGGAAAAAGATGAGAGAAAATGTTTGGACGATGAGCCCAGATATTCAGAATAGACGTTTTTTGGTTTCGATTAATCATCAGGTTAAATTTAAAGTTTTTTTTTAATAACATTAAATAAGAATGATAATCATAATAAAGATCATTGACAAGTTATATTCTTGTTCGAATTTTGATGTTTGGGGGCCCAGGGTGATAGAAATATAAATGGGCTTATATTATTTATTCGATTTTGCGCATCTCCGTGCAAAATGTGAGCGGGAGACTCGATTAAAATTAAGATTTGTTCAATTAAAATAATTTTAAAAAATTCAATATAGGATAATATTTTAATAACTTGGCTTTAGTTCTATAAGCGCCTTGGATGCACAACGTTAAATCCGGCACTGGTTAATTTAAATGTTAGCAACATGTTTTCAGACAATGTTGTCTTCTTCAAGCTTTTTTCAAGGCTAATTAATTTTATCATGTATGATTCACATTCACATATTACCTGATTATAATTATAATTGTTCGTCTTATTCAAGGGGAATTTAAATGTCCTATAAACAAACAATTATATTCAGTTGAAAAGTTTTTGTTTTGCCGAGAGTAGCAGAGTTGTTGATTCACAAAGAGAAACAAAGAGGTTATCCTCTGCTTGATGCATCAAGCAGAGGACAACCTCTTTGTTTCTCTTTGTGAATTATATTCAGACAGATGATTCACAAAATTGATTTAAAAAAATGTCTCCCTTTTACTATTTCATTAAATTAAAATATCAACCTTTGAATTAATTAATCAATTACAGTGAAATTAAATTCTTAAAATTTTAAGAGGTATTTGTAAGATAAATGAAATATATACATATATACATGGCCGTAGCCAGCAGGAGGATAATTAAATCGAATGCAAGAAGGGGTGCAACTACAGGAACATGTAGCCCCTATGGCTCTAGAGACCCTTGCATTACCGAAGAGAAGAGGAAATTGATCATTCGAAAAGGTGAATGCGTAGGTGTTTGTGCACCCGGTTTTGAAGGTTTGAAGGTTATAAGTGTCGAGAAAGTTAGGGAGTTAACCCTACTCCTCCGAAATGTTGAGGTAAGCATCGAAATTTTACAGGATATAAATAAAACGTTCAATAAAAATTTAACAATAGGTGGAAATTTTGTTTAAGAAAATACTCAAAGGGTTGATAGAATATATTTAATCGGGTTGATTAACAAAAAAACAAATGTAGACTTCACCAAACAATAAACTCAATTAATCAAATACAGACGACGACAAGGGGTGTCGAGCAATTTAAAGTTTTTACCAGGATGATGTTACAAAAATATTACTACAAAGCACGTGGCTTCTCACAAAATAGATCTATTATGTATAGTAGACTCTCTAACCAGTCATACTGTTATGGGGATGGCCTTACCATCTTATTTTCTTGTCGAATTCATTTCAAATATTTAAATTTCTCCTGGGAATCATATAATTACAAATTAAATAATCTAAGTTTCATTTAAAGTCTGAAGTAAAACGAAAGAACAAAGGAGCTGTAAATATTTATAGCAGTTCAATGAGAGGAATACACTTTGACAGCCCGTTGTACGAAACTTTAAGATTGATTACAATTCTAGAAATACCTAATACAAAGAGAAATGATGTTTTTTTAAAGGGTCTGATCGTTCAAGAATTGATTTATTTTTTTATTAGTATCCTAAATAACAATGTTCTAAAGTTGGATGTAATTGCAATGATTTTAAAACCAGTATTATTTGTTAATGAAAAGTTGGTTTGAGGGGAATTAATTTATAGTACTACGAATAAAATAGTAATACTATTTTATATTCTCATGTCGACAAAATATTGGAAAGGTTCTCTTTCCGTCTTCAGAGTGGAAGGGTCAAACATAATTATTATGTAGGTAAACTCTGATGGTTTGATATTCAATTTTTTTATTTCTTCTTAAAATAAAAATATATTTGTTTCTTTTTACCTTACCAAACAGAGTATGGTCAAGTATTGTAATCGTGAATGAAAAAAGTGTTTTTTTTTTTTTTTACTTTACCATACAGGGTATGATATGGTCAAGTATTGTAATCGTGCATGAAAAAAGTGGTTTTTTTCCTTCTTTTTTTCAAAATATCTAAAAAACGGCTGAAACTATTTTGATTAAAAACATTGAACGAAACCATGGCATTTCGCTCTACAAAAAGCCCAAATAAGTGAACATCGAAAAAATTATGTTTTTCGAGATAATAATTGTTTTGTCAAAATGTCTGTTAGTTAGTCTGTGCGTTACCGAATTTTTGTGGACTAGCTAGCTCAAAAACTAGTGTGAATATCAAAACCAAATTTAACACGTAGTTTTGGTCCATTGAGATTAAGAGCTGATTAGATTTTAGTGCATATTGACCCAAAATTAAGGGGGTTGAGGGGAGGTTAAAAATTAAAAATCTAGGCCATTTGAGCAAATTCAACCAAATTTTGTATACATAACCAGTGGGACCCCAGAAGTCTAAAAATGCAAAAACTAACCGCCCTGAAGCGTCAAAAAATGAAATCAAGGCCCTTGTACTAAACTCAACCAAATCTTGTATACATAATCAGTGGGACCCCAGAAGTCTAAAAATGCAAAAACTAACCCCCCTCCCCTACATGATTATAAATAATTTATATTAAATATAAGTGAGGGGCCAGGTTGTATGGTAAAGTCAAGTGGATGGCCACATCCGAACACAGTCAGCTTATTTCTTCTTTTTTTCGAAATATCTCAAAAAACGGCTGAAACTATTTTGATTAAAAAAAAATTGGACGTAACCATGGCATTTGGGTCTACAAAAAATCCCTAATAAGTGAACATCGAAAAAATTATATTTTTCGAGATAATAACTGTTTTGTCAAAATGTCTGTTAGTACGTTAGTACGTGCGTTACCAAATTTTTGTGGACGCACTAGCTCAAAAACTAGTGTGAAGACGAAATTTCACATGTAGTTTTGTGGTTGGAGATAAGGGCTAATTAGATTTTGGTTGAAATCGAGCCCAAAATTAAGGGGGGCGGGGGCGGGTAAAAATTAAAATTATAAGATTTTCAAACTAAAAAAAACAAGAAAAATGAAATATAGTATAAAATGAACCTATAATAAAAAAGAGAGTTATTATTTTCTTCGGGGCCAAAATTGGGGGGGTTCAAAAAATAAAATTATCACTATAAGTTGTAGACCCTTTAATCGGTTTGTTCGAAATTTCGCATAATAAGCACCCTATATAACCTTATGAAAATGACTCACTATGTGAAATTGATAGTGACAAAAAAAAGGGGGGGGGGGTTAAAAATATTTTCATAGAAAAATCGAAGAAAGCTGATATTTCTAATTAAATAGTCTTATAATTATAATGAAATTTTATTAACTGATAATGGACCCAAAATTAAGAGGGGGGTTCTTTAGAAAATCAATATTCAATATTAACAATATAAGAGAGTGGCTAGGTGTATGGTAGTCACGTGGATGACCACATCAATTTATTTACTTTATATTCAAAACCTACAGCAGAACACTAGTTTCGAGTTTTTAAGAAATAAATCTTGAATTAAAATAACTATTGTTTCAGTATTTTGAAAAACAATTTAACATAATTATAATAGAAAAGGACAAGACATCATTATATATTAAAATTCTTCCAGAACTTAAGTGACTTGATTTAAAAATTTTTTGTTAAATTGAAGGGTTGTTTTTGTCACAAATATAATAAAACAATAATTTCACTAATTATTTGAATTATTTAATTGATAAACTATACAGTTTCGGTCACCACTGGTTGACCATCCTCAGTAGTTCTAAAATTAAAATGAAACATTTTATTTACTTTTTTCTTTTTATAGAGAAATATATAACACAATAAATATACAATATTTTGAAATCATACATACATCTCGTTCAAGAACCAGAATTTGTCAGTTCACATGAAACATTCATTCCCAAATCTTCAATACAGACACAATACACAATTCATTACATTCAACTGTATATTGCAACAATTTATAAAAACATTTATCACTGAACCAGAATCTATTTTGAATTGATGATTACATTAAATATTCTTTTCAATTTTATTTTTTTCCCTAATTATCAATCAATTTTAGTTTATCAATTAAATAATTCAAATAATTAGTGAAATTATTGATTTATTATATTTGTGACAAAAGCAACCCTTCAATTTAACAAAAAAATCATTATATATCTATTCCAATTCAATATAGGATAATATAGATTCTCCTCACTTTATTTAAGTATATGGTAAAGTTAAAGTTAGATTTGTGCATAAAAAGGCCTTGATAGTACAATCAAGGTATTAAAAAGTAGACAAGAAAATACTTAATGTTGTAATTTATGATACTATTAGATATAAAAAATATATTAATGTAGTTCTTTCGCGACAATCTGCACAAAAAGTTTTAGCCTCGTAACCACTCTATACATATGAACGGTGCTAAAATTATAGGTTATTATTTTGATTATTTATGTCCATCGATTAAATTAATAAGTTGTAGGGAAATAAGGACAATAGCTTCTGCAAATAATTTTTATTTTTTGCCAACGTTTCGTCAAATTTGTGGCCATCGAAAATATTTCAATCTGTTCGATGACTGGCCATATGTGTTTGCTAAGAATGAATATTTATAAAATGACAAATATGCAAAGAAGTTAATTTGTTTGAGGAAGTCAACAAAGTTAACCAAACTTTGGCAAAAAATAAAAATTATTTGCATAAGCTATTTATTTCCTTACAACAACTTATTAATTATAGGTTATGTTTTTTGAACGTGATTGTACTTCTCACACTACTCTATCCTCATTAGCCATTGATCTTATATCCCCTAATCGCCCAAATATGTTTTTTTTTATCAAAACTACTAGGTAAATAATTTCAATTTTTTTTATGTAAACTCCGAATATATTATTCTAACAAATTTTAGTTTTTTATCAAGATGATGAAAGTCCTTCAATGAAAAAAAAAATAAAAATAATTTTTATAAAAAAATAAATAAAACCGACTTCAAAAAAATTAAATGCAACAAATAAAATAATAAAACTCAAAAATAAAATAAAATACACTAAAAGGTATAAAATAATAATCTAATTTAGTTACAACTAAACGACGAAATATTAACATGAAATCACTTTTTGAAGTCGGTGCCAAACATATACATTTTATGAATCAAACTCGACAGATTTTACTTAGTACGATTGGCGGGTACGCTCGCTTATATAGTTTGTTTAGCACCGACTTCAAAAAGTGATTTCATGTAAATATTTCGTCGTTTAGTTGTAACTAAATAAGATAATTATTTTATACCTTTTAGTGTATTTTATTTTATTTTTGAGTTTTATTATTTTATTTGTTGCATTTAATTCTTTTTTATAAAAATTATTTTTATTTTTCTCTTTTTAATGATGTTATTAAAAGTGACTTAATATAATACCTTGCATGCATCTCATATGAGAAAGGGTCCGGCGAATGAATCAGAAAACGATAATAAAATTAAATTAATAAATATAGAAATTCTCTAGAAACGTTTGCGGGTTTTAAATTGATTTTTATAAAAGATTTTATTTATTATAATTTCGATTATTTGCTCATAAGAATTGGATATTTACGTTAATTCGTCATTGATCATATCATCAGAGCTTGACCAAATTAATATGGGACTACCCCTAAGGTACCCTCTTTCCAATATAAAAAGAATCATCGAAATCGGTTCATAAACAAAGAAGTTATGCCTAAACAAACATAGCAAAAAAGGTCCAATTCCAGTGGAAAAAAAACGGGACCAATCGGAAACTAGACTGAACCCAATGCAAAAAAAATCATCAAAATCGGTTCACAATTGGTGAAGATATCAGGTAACATAGACACACAAAAAAAAATTCACTCGAATTGAGAACCTCCTCCTTTTTTGAAGTCGGTTAAAAATAATGATCATTTTCCTACCCTTTCCCAATCTACCATATTATGTAAAAAAATTCATTTTTAATTGCAATTATTTCAGGTTTGGTGTGGTAAATCGTCTTCAAATTTTAACAGTGTGTTTATTATGCTTTTAATGACTTATATTCCAAGTTTCGAAGACTTCTTGAAATTTTGCATTTGTGAAAGAACTACTTTAAATTAAATAAATTCAATGTCTTAAATTGAAAGAAATAATATTCGGAGAGTGAAATTTTAAAGGACGTGTGAAAAATCTGAAACTTGATGTCGAGCAATAAATAAAAAAGTATTGTTTTAAAGAGGTCGAGGAGAATATGCAAAGTTGGAAGAAGGCCGGAATTACCTGGAGCCAGACGAATGTGACCAGGAAGATGAAGATGCCGGTGCGCAGGAGGGAGGCGGCGCGAACCCCCCCTTTAGTGGCCGTCTGATAGGGGAGGGGGGGCGCAAAGGCGCCGCCGCCCCGCATCGCTCAGCCCCTTCGGGAAGAATCGTCACGGCTGCCCAGCTGTCTCCATCCTCCTAAACAAAGACAAAGCAACTAATTACAATACTATAATCAATGCTATTAATTGGTAGAGAAGCCAAGTATTGAATTTACTTGAAAATTGTTGGTGTTCTGTTTAAAAAGTATAATGGGAGAAGAGTAGGAAATTTTTTTAAACATAAATATCGTTCGAAATTAAAAATGAAATATTACCATACAGGGTATGGTCAAGTATTGTAATCGTGCATGAAAAAAGTGGGTTTTTTCCTTCTTTTTTTCAAAATATCTAAAAAACGGCTGAAACTATTTTGATTAAAAAATTTGAGCGAAACCATGGCATTTCGCTCTACAAAAAAGCCCTAATAAGTGAACATTGAAAAAATTATATTTTTCGAGATAATAACTGTTTTATCAAAATGTCTGTTAGTGTGTTAGGGTGTTACCATAGTCTGTGCGTTACCAAATTTTGTGGACGAGCTAGCTTAAAAACTAGTGTGAATATCGAAACCAAATTTCACACGTAGTTTTTGATGCACTGAGATTAGAGCATAGATTAGATTTTGCATATCAACCCAAAATTAAGGGAGGGGGGGGGGTTAAAATTTAAAATTATAATATTTTAAAACTAAAAAAAACAAGAAAAATGAAATATACTATAAAACGAACCTATAATAACAAAAAAAAATTCTGGCGCCAAAATTATGGGGGGGCAAAATAAAAATCTAGGCCATTTGAGCAAACTCAACCATATTTTGTATACGAAATCAGTGGACCGCCAGAACACTAAAAATGCAAAAACAAAGAGCCCAAAATGGGGGGGGGTGTTCAAAAAATGAAAATCTAGGCTCTTGGACCAAAATCAACCAAATTTTCTATACATAATCAATGGTCTACCAGAAGACTAAAAATGCAAAACTAATCGCCCAAAATGGGGGTGGGGGGTTGTAGGGTCAATAAATGAAAATCTAGGCCTTAGTACCAAATTCAATCAGAAGTGTATGGTAAAGTCAAGTGGATGCCCACATCAGAAAGTGTCAATTTATTTTTTATGATATTGATGCGAAAAGGAGTTACATCAAGAAGGTGCAGCCTCAAAAGACTTAGATTGGCCCCTCCATCGTGAAAAGAAGAAAAATAGGAGATTCGTGGCCTGAAGAGGAGTCGAAGGTGTCCGTGGATGCGGGTCTTAAACAGCTGAAGCTTATAGGTCGGGTGTAAGACTGTTTGTGCGAGTTCCAGTCTCTAGGGATAAATGGGCGAAAGTGTTGATTCAATTATTATCCAATTTGACAGCGAAGGAGTGGTGGGCGTTCGAAAGCCGCGTGTTTACAAAGAGGGCTTTAGGAGGATTATTGATTTCAGCTTGCCTAAATAAACAATATGACAGTATCTATAATAGAGAGAAAGGGCAGAAATGGTTCTACGGAATGCCAGGAAGTCGAGTGAGTCGGGTCTCCTATTAATTGTTCTCCCTGAATTGTATTTAGTGAAATAGCCTAAGCTCGTAAGGAGTTTAGCTTTTAGGTTTAATGATTGGTTGCACTAATCATTTTCAACAACACGCCTGGAATTAGCACACACTGTCTCAGTTATGAGCTTATGGCGCATACAAGAAATATCTTCTTCATGTTGCTTAACTTCCAAGTAGAATGCTATCAAGTATCAATTTCAAATTTCCACACAGACACATGTCCATTCTACTTTGATAACGTGCAATTTACAGAGAGGATCTGCTATGCAAGTCCATGCGCGCTTGCCTGTAGGTTCTGTAAAATATGTATGAAAAAATTGTGCAGCCATAATGATTAAAACCGCAATACTAAATTTAAAGCACGGGCTATAGTAAAAAGATAGTAGATGCACACTTTAGTGGCACCGAAATTATTTAGAGGGGGCTTCAAAATTGAATTGCGCCTGGGGTCTCCTAAATCCACCAATGCCAGCAGAACCGCCTTAAGCCAAGTGGGGACCCATGGCACTTTTGTATATATGGGCCCCTTTATGATTTTAGGATCGGTATTAACAGAAATGAACAACATTTTGGTAAGTATAATTTGTTATTTTTATTTTTGAAAATTTACAAACATAACATAAAATTTACTAAATCTACTTTCTAGAATCATTTTCTATCTAGAATAATCGATCATTGTCCCGAACAATCGCAAACAGAAAACAACGCTAAAAACTAACTAAATGTGAGTGAGTGAACTCATTTCCAGTCGCGAGAAAAAATAACGTAAGGGAAATCCCCGAATGAATGTAAAGCCTACGAAAGACCCGATCGTGCGAGTCGGTTTACCTGTGCGGCGCGTGTTCCGTTTTACACAATATAAAAAATTACCTAATTGATTACAGCTAAAAATTAGCTTTTAGCTATTATTTGGTAAGTAAAGTAAACAAAACCATTTGTCACAGATTAGCTTAGAGTAATAAACTAGCTTGTAATAGTAATTGGATCTTTTACTGATTGAAAAATTAATCATCGGTTCGGCTACTGTCGAAGATCCATGGATGGGGGTCCTGGGCTCTAGCTCACCATAAGGACAGCTTTGATTATCAGGTAGTTTCAATAAACTGAGGTAGCGTTCTTATCATTTATCTTTATGCACAATAAATGCAAATTTTTTATCATTAACTTTTACTGAGGGACATATTTTCATAAAAAATTATGACTTTTGAATTTTTTTATTATTCTCTATTTATACATAATAAATTCTAAAAATGGAGAAAATTACTTTGTTGTAGGTATAGTTAGTTTAATTGAGGCAAGCAGGCAAGACCTGCTAAATGGCAAAAGACAATTGAATCTGCTGTCTAGCTGCAGAACAAGTGTGACTCGAGTTCGTGTCCTTGTCAAAATGACAACTTTATGAGTCTTTCCTCTTTTGTAAATTAGAAAATCATCCCAGAATCATTGACAATGAATACATTCATTGAATCTATTAATAATGTTAATGAAAATTACACCTTTTAAGATATTCAATTCATCCCCTATTGAAAGCGAAAAATTAAATTAGCAGGGTAATAATAGGTTAAAACCATTTGATAAGATAACAATAAATATAATTACTGTTTTCAATAGAATAATCGATTGCTTGATTAGGTATGATTAAACTTTAATTTGTAATTGTTTCTGCTAAGAGACATCTTAACATTCTGTATACAACTTCAATAAGTTTCAAAAAATGCAATATTATAATTATAAAATAGGTAAGTACTTATATCAATGCCCGCATACACAGATACGTTCAATTAACAATCCCTGAAATTTCTTTATATCATCCTTTTCAATATGAAAAGGTCTACCCCAGAGTATAGTAGAGGTTATCCTTCTTACATCAGTATCATTAAAAAAAAATTATTTACTAAATATCTATGTAGATATACTAGCGCTGCGACGCTCGCCTTCGGTGGGCCTCTTGCTAGCCAAAGGGACTTCGCCCCTGGACCCCCTCCTCCCGCACGTGAACACCTCCTCCACCTCCGATCATTCTTCACCCCACCAACCCTCTCCCCCATCGCTGGGGTATAATTTAAAAAACGGTTCTAAAGTGTAACTTAAAAAATATAGGAGGTACGAAGGCTTTTTGTGTTTACGACCCTAAAATCAAAAATACCCCATTTTCCGATTCAGGGTTAAATTTTGAAAAAATTGAAAAAAATACTTTCGAGATATTTTGATAATAAACTTATGTACCAAAAACGTCTGTTGTGGCATAGTTTGGTGATTTCAAATCTAACCCACTGTATTCAATACATTTTACTGATACGCCTGACTAGTCTTTTTGGGGAATAATTTGATCATGTTTTAAAATTAAGACAAGTACAACAAGAATATGGTAAATTTAGTACTTATATTGTATTTAAATTATTATATTCGATAAAAATAATATAAACATACAATTTTTTAGGGTCCGTATTTAATAATTAGGAGAAGCCTTTATAATTTCAACATATTTCACATTATAAGTCACAGCCTCCAACGATTGATCGCCTATTGTGATTAAATTTCATAGGCCTATGCGTTAAATTTAGTGATGCCAAATGTGTACAATAATTGTCAAAGAATATTTTTGAGGCATCTCATGAAAAAATTGACAATAATAAAAATAATCTCAACACTCCATCCTGTGAGTTATTTTAAAATCCTTTTGAGCCGATTATCTTGTAATTTTTATTTGAACATCTCATTCGCTCGTTCTAAGCACTTAAAAAATTTGCAAAAATATATAAAAGTAAGCTGAGAGAGTAATTTTGACAAAAAATATTTTATAATGGAGGATGAATAAAATTCAATTGCTTGTTTCCAGGAATTTATTATTAATTTTAGTGGTTAATCCAAATATTTCAAGGGCAATACACGACACCTCTTCCTCAGTGGAAAATGCGAAGTCAGATAATGGCGAATTACTAGTGGGTTCAAAAGGCATTAATTGATTGATAATTACATTAATTAACATATCCAGTACGCAACAAGCCATTAAAAGTTACATTAAAAAATATTTTGGTTAAAAAAAATCGATTAGTTTGCATGCACATGATAAAGCTTGCGAAATTTTTTTCCGCACTCCATCGAGGAGAGTACCGTAAAAAAATCATGGTTGCCTGTAAAGTCGGTATACGGGCGAAAGTTTTACGTGACAACGACTTTGAGTGGTAAAAATAATTTTAATGTGAATATTCATTCAAGGTAGGAAGAAGGATGAAATAATAGTAACAATTTAAAACATTTATTTATACAGCACTATATTTAAAACATTGTAATTATACAAAGAATTTTCGAAAATCGAATTTCATATTAACAAAATTTTGTTTTAATTCCTACACACATACGTATTTATACAAATATAAGATACACAACTGCACATTTTGCGTACAAATAAAACAGTTGCTTTCATTACAATAACTTGTTCCTATCTGGAGTGATTTCTTTGTTTGAGGATAGGGCGATGATAGAGAGAAATATGAAATGAAAGGAAAACTTAAGCTGTAATAAAATTTAGAAATGTAGTTATTAATAAAATTTAACTTGTTTTACATTGTTATAAATATAAAAACTAAACTTAAAAGTTAGAACATTTATACAAATCAATATTAATTGTTAATATCAATCGATTTTTAATTCAAAGTGTATTTTCTAAAGGAGAAAACAAATTCACATTTGATCTTTGAATTTGTAAATCGCGCGCCGTCACCTTGCGCAGTGATTAACGCCCCGGTTTGAATGTTTGAAAGTTTCGATTTGCACAGGTTGGAGGTTAAATTTGCTGCTATTTCAATTTTTACGATAGCAAGCTGCGCTCATTTTTTCAAGTTAAACAAATTATTATTGGTTGAAAACGATTTATACTACTTTTTTGATTGAAAACTACCACAACATTGTGATTACTACAACATAACCTGTATTCACTTATGTCTTTAGTCATTTATTTCATCATGTTATATTAGCCTGAAATGACGGCCTTGCTGTTTGAATTTGTTGCGATGGACGAACTACCTTCACATTAATTACTCACACAATTGTTTTGCCTAACTGGCACGTAAACTTGTATGCAGGCGCCTAAGCGAATAGAAGCGCAAGACATGAACCGGTGTGTATGCCTATCTCTCTCACTCTCTCTCTCTCTCGCTCTGTCTCTCTCTCGCTCTTAGGCGGGCACCTGTGCTCGAGTGGAAGCACGTGCCTTCACTTTTTATGTCTGTCTCTCGTCGGGCGGCTAACCATGCCCGAAGGGACGCTTCACTCGCTCTCACAGAGCATAACGTGAGCGGAGCGTAACGCAGTTTCTTGAAGTGTCACCCGGCAAACCAATTTTATAAGACGTTATCACGTCAAAAGCTTTTTCAAATTCCTATCAAATATAAGTCTTAACTTAATTTTTATTGAGGCCTGAGTTGCGAGATATGAGCCTAAAAAATAGCCCCTTAAATAATATTAAGTGTGCGACCCAACCTGAGACATATGTTCTCGTTCTTTATTTATGTACTTTACCATACAGGGTGGGCGTCAAGTATTGTAATCGTGCATGAAAAAAGTGGTTTTTTCCTTTCTTTTTTTGTTGAAATCACCTCAAAAACGGCTGAACGATTTCGATTAAAAAAAATTGTGCCGAAACCAAGGGCATTTCGCTCTACAAATAAGCTCTTAATAAGGAACATCGAAAAATTATATTTTCCGAGGATAATAATTGTTTTGTCAAAATGTCTGTTAGTTAGTTAGTCTCGTCTGGTTGTCCGTTAGTCAAATGTGTTACCAAATTTTGTGTAGACGAGCTAGCTCAAAAAACTAGTTTGAACATCGAAACCAAATTTCACACGTAGTTTTGGTCCATTGAAATTCAAGAGCTGATTAGATTTGGTGCATATCGACACAAAAATTGGGTGGGGTGGAGGGGGAGCTAAAAAATTGGGTGCCCAGCCATATTTGAGCAAACTCAACCAAATTTTGTATACATAATCAGCGGGATCCCAGAAGTCTAAAAATGCAAAAACTAATCGCCCAAAATGGATGGGGGGGGGGGGGGGGGTCAAAAAATGAAAATATAGGCTTTTGTACCAAACTCAACCAAATTTTGTATACATAATCAATAGGCCCCCAGAAGTCTAAAAAAGTGCAAAAACTAACCCCCTCCCCTGTCATGATTATAAATAATTTTATTAAATATAAGGGAGGGGCCAGCTTGTATGGTAAAGTCAAGTGGATGGCCACATCAGAACAAGTCAGCTTATTTTTAAGTCATTATTCTTTACGTTAGGCCTGGGTCTGCTCTCGGTGTCCCTATGTATTAGTTTTACTTTCGAAAAATGTATTCTTCATCTCTATCTAGCTTTCTATCAAATAATTGCAAGATAGGGGGAGAGGGAAATTTTATTGAATTGAAACATTCTTGAAAGTAGTTGGCTGTCTCCTAGCTTGTTCTGCTACTTAAATGGACACTTTTGTTATTTTCATTTGGCTGAACTCACTGATCGATTTTTTAAACATTAAATTAGGTATCTAGTTCAAGGTTATCTATTACCATTTGTCATAGTTTCCATTAATAATTCAATCTAAGATGCCAAATCTTATAAGATTCCGATCAGATAGTGTTTAACAACAGGGTTTGCATCATAGACTTTTCTTTACGAAATGATATAGTATTTTAAAATTTCTCTTTAATGAAGGACCAGTCATAATACTTTTATATAACTTTTAAAATTTATAAAAATCCCTGCGGCAGGTCGTAGGAAGTAGATTTCGAAGGGGCTCTCACCCCCCCTTTTAGACTGCTCCTATCAAAAACTTTTCAGACACAAGTTGTAGAGGTTAATTAGTAGAATATTAACCATTTGGAACCAAACTGGTATCATTCATATTAACGTTGTTATGAATTTTTCAAGATTTCAACCTCCCACCATTTCCACCCCCTTGGGGCTGAAGTCACCAAAAACTAATCAGTTCTTGTTTATATCAAGGCGAAATTATGTGCCAAATTTTATTTCAATCGGTTGAACGATGCGGCCACAAAATTGCAATACATACCCCCACATATATATGGTATATATATTTAAACTTTTGAATGGAGGGTGGTTTTGGGGTCTAGGGGCCATAATCGGAAAAACTATGATGACATTTTCAGGAAGTCGCACCATGAGAGTGAGTGCAATAGGTATATTTCTTCGAAATCTACCTAATACTTTTTAGGTTTAATTTTGAATAAATAAAATAATAAATTTATAAAAGTAGAAATTCAAAAATATTTTAAAATATTGCGAGGATAAGGTTTGTGGGTGGAGGGAGGTGATCGGAGGTAGGAGAAGGGAAAGTCCAAGGGCGAGGATAGGGTTGGTGGGGTGGAGAGTGATCGGAAGTAGGGAGAGGAGAGAGGGTTCAGGGGGGTGAGGATAGAGTTGCTGATATGAAAGATAGATGGAGGTGGAGGGAGGGGGTCCAGGAGACGAAGTTTCCCCCTAGCTTGCAAGATGCCTGTGCTGGTGGCGGGTTTCGGCACTATTAACTTTTAGATGATGGATTAAAAAATTCGAATTTTTAACATACAAATTTAAAAAAAATATTTAGAGCTCATTTTTGAGAGTTAAAGTTAATGAAAAGTAAAGTATACTTTGGATACAAAAAACGTGCCAAAACGTTCAGTAACATCTTCTGCCGTTACTAAGTTCAAGATTTAAATGTCATTGTCCTGAAATGTATTGTTTTTGAGAGAATATTATCAAGAAACACACACACAGACCAATGGCTCAAAAATGGCTTATTACATTCAAAACATGCATTTCAGGAGAAAAATTCAATTTTTTTAGGAACATCATAATATTCTTCCACTTACTAAGTGAAAGTAATATAAATATGAAATTATTTTTTATAAAGGTAGATAGGTAGCAGTGGCATGGGGTCCATAGATGCTGTGGGTGCGACGCATCCGTAAAATTTCAAAACGTAGAGAGTATTTCTGACTTTCTTTTCAAATCTATAAAATTGCATAAAAGATGTTTTGGCAGAAATATTTGATTTGATACAATTAATTTGTTCTATACCTTTCACGACGGCGTCGATTGGAAGTTCAATTTCCCCAGAAGTAACCAAAAATAGTAAAAATAACGAAAAATGGAGCCGTTCAAAAGCAGAGTGGACCAACCCACAAATCTCATTTTCGCCGATAAACCTCTGTAATAAGAAGGTTTTTGATTAAACTAAACAGACAGAGTGGTCCAAACTTGGTTTTTAAACGTCCTTTTAGATTACAGCCCAGGTACCACTTTTGGCTCGAACCTTTACATCTATTTTGCTCTATTTCTCGTAACAAACCAAAAGTGAGATGGTCCACTCTGCTTTTGAACGCCTAAATTCTATTATCTGTTTATCGATTATTTTTGTAAAATGTATCGAAGAATAAAATAAAATTAAAAACAAAACAAAAAACGAAGGGTTCTTTTTTGGACAGCATCATCTGGTTGAAATATCACCGGCCGCCACTGGTAGGTATGCTTATAAAAATTTCTGAGATAAATGTTTTATTTGGAATTTCCAATAAACTTCCTTAGAGGTATAACTT
>JALMQS010000363.1:83383-152720 GCA_024734495.1 Forficula auricularia
AGACACTCCCCTCTCGGTTCTCTTCTTACTTTCACCCTAAGGACCTAGCACAGGCCTTCCCCTGTTCGGGGGTCACCGGGGCGCCGCTCACGGCTAGTTCCCCGTGTCACCACCCCCGGCAGGGCGAATTCGGGAAGAAACCCCTCTCAAGATGGTCACCGGGGCGCCGCTAACGGCCAGTTCCCCGTGTAACCACCTCCGGTAGGGCGAGACACTCCATTTTCGGTCTCCTTCTCATTCTCACACCGGGTGCCTGGCATAGTCCTTCCCCTTTACTGACCCTCCCCTTTCCTTACTCGGGGTTCACTATCCCCTTCCACCACCCCTTCCTTCTAATCCCTTGTCACACATTTCTTTGTTATTGGTGGAAGCCTCAATTTTCCCTTTCTCACCCACACTCTCCTCATTAGACGTCCCTGACCGCCCCCAAAGCAGTCTCTAAAAATTTTGTATTATTTCTTCCGTGGTGAGCCTCGCGACCAACGCCTCTAGAGCAGCGATCCTTTCGTCTGCCATCTCAGCACTTAGTTCAAAATACCTGACCCCAAAAATTCACTCACAATCCCCTTTCGCTCCAAAGTTTTCTCAAAACTACCCCCGGTCCAAAATCTATTCAAAATTTCTTTAAAAATTCCTCACCTATTAACCCCATAAATTATACAAGTTTATTCACCATGCTGGCTCAAGACGCAAAACAAAAATAAAATGATGTTCCGGGTTTTCCCAAAATTTGCAATATTCAAATCTATATAGATACACCTCGTACGCTTCAACAATTACTCCAGGATTAATAAAACACGTTTATAAGCTTCCGATACTAATATTTTGAAAAATTTTATATAATAGAAATTTTTGTCCAAAACTCCTCTCAACACCTTCAACTTCTATTTAGACCTCAATCGCAAAAGTAATTAGAAAATAACATGTTTGCTCACAAATATGTAATCCAAACCTTGAATTTTAAAATTCAGACAAATTTCGTACATTTTCTGAAATAAAATTCTACCCCCAGATTATCCCGAAATTTTCAAAAAAAGTTTGTCTTGAAATTTCGTAATACAAACCTTGATTTTTAAAATTCAGATAAATCCCTAACTTTTCTGAAATAAAATTCTACCCCAAATTATCCTGAAATTTTCAAAATTTTCTCTTTCAAATTTTCTTGAAACCTCACTTGACCCAAATTCTTTCCTAAATTTATGCACGAGCGACGCTCTCAAAAATTATTTCAAACTTCTTATTTCCCAAATTTTCAGAAATTGGCCCTTAAAAATTCCCTTCTAGATATATTAACTTTTCCCAATTTATGCACTTTACATTTTTCTCAAATTCTTATTTCCCAAATTTTTCAGAAATTGGCCCTTAAAAATTCCCTTCTAAAAATTCTGACATGAAATCGTCAATCCCACCTCTGTGCTTACCTCAGTGTCCCCACCTTGGGTATTCCTGTATCATCCGTTGAAGCTTTCGAGGGTATTGTCCCTCTCCCCCTTTCTGGCCCTACGCCATGTTTGCCGCCCTTACGGCCTAGCTCCTTCGCAAAAAGAAAATTCACAATAGCTCAAAGCTATCAAAATGGTTCCAAAACTTATCGTTTACTAATGTTATCCTTAAAATTTTCTCGAAATTTATCTTCTCCAAAAATTTCCCGACATTTGGCCCGAATTCTTTCCTAAATTTATGCACGAGCGACGCTCTCAAAAATTATTTCAAACTCCGGTTCAACAATGGCTCGAAATTATCTTTTAAAACCTCTCATCGACTTCTCTCTTGTCGCTCGCCGAAGGCTTCTCGGCCTCCCACCAATACTCTCACAGCCAAACACACCGATAGCCGCTTCCCTTCCCGCCGGCATATATTTCTATCTCAAATTCTTATTTCTCAAATTTTTCAGAAATTGGCCCTTCTATATATATTAAACTTTTTTCCAATCATTCGCGGGCGGCACTCTCGACTGAGTCGAGCGAGTGCCCGATTTCAAAATTTTCAAAATTTCCCTTTTCAAAATTATTTTCCCCAAATTGCACTTTGAAAATTTTAAAATCGTTCACCCCACACCTCGACACCAATTTGTAAGGCTGGACTCACGTGTGACCTGAAAAGGGGCTTTGCTGGGGATAAAATAATACACATTATTATTTTTTAACCTAAGATTTAAATTTAATACTTATTAATTTAGTACAAAAGAAAGGAAAGCAAATTAAGTCAATAGATTACAATTCAATAACCATAATATGAAGCAAATTTATTGGATGGTTACAATCGAATAAAGTAGTAATAAAATGAAACACAAATAAACAACTTAATACTACACAATATTAATATTATCTGATCAGATTTCATAATTAAACGTTTCGGCCGAAACTACTCACGCCTTGTCCTTCGCGCCGTATGTCCCGCCGCTCGCGGGGCGACCACGCTACTCACGCCCTGTCCTTCTCCGGTCACTGGGCTGTCCACGCAAGTCGGGCTCCTGCCCAGCACACTAGCGGCTCAAACTCGCAGGGCGCCTCGGCGCCCTTCCTGACGCCGTTCCCTCACACAGCTGACAGGGCAGCCCTCCTGCTCTCCGCCCTGCACCGGCCACGACGATCTTCACCCATGGTCCACGGCCTCACACAGCTCGCGAGGTGGCCACGTCGCTCTTCTTAGACAGCCCGCAAGGCGGCCGTGTCCCCGAAACACCGGCTACCGCCCGCAAGGCGGCATCCCGGTCCTTAGCACATTGTCGTACACACACGCGCCGTAACTCTACCTCGCCCCCGGGGGTTGGGGTGGCCACAGCACACATCTGCACCCCGCCCCCGGGGGTGGTCACACAGTCTCTTGCACGCGTTTACATCTCCCCCGCTCGCAGGGGCGGCCGGCTGGCCCACCCCCCAGCCGTTAGCTTTGCTGTTCCAGACTCGACTTCCTGCGTCTCCGTCGGTCGCCCGTGTCCTCGCTGTCACCAATACTTTTACATCCCCGTCTCGGAGACACATCGACAGCCACTTCATCTTTCTCACGCACTCACACTCTCGTATCCGTTGGTCACTTGGCACACAGACAGGCCCGCCTCCTTCTTGCGTCTCTTCCCCTCTCGCCCAGGGTAGCGTCTGTCTTCTTCGCACTCCCTGGCTCATTCTTTCTTAACTAACGCACTTAGAACTGGTCGGCGCCTGGCTGTCTGCTTGCTACATCAGCAAGTTATCCAATATATTACTCGTTCAAACAAACTTAGCCTATTTTTATATTTATACTAAATATTAGATTCATTAAGGGCGGCCTTTGTATTTATACTAAATATTATATTCATTAAGGGCGGCCAGCCCCAGAGGACAACCTCACTGATTTTTGAGTTTTTGCCCCTCCCCTAACTACGCCCATGCTTTAAAGGGCAACATTTTGTCTTGAGAGCGTACCGAGTCTTTTTTCTCTTTTAATTTCCATTTAATTCAGCAGAATCTGTATCTCTTTGTTACTTTAAATAAAAGGCCATTCAAAGTTTAAAGAATCTAAATTTAGAAAGAGAAAAAAATAATTCGTGGAATTAATTAAAAAATTGGTAGTGAACGGAGTGGAATCGGAAGCAGCCTCAGGGAGGGAACGACTATTCCGTCACGAGAGAAGGATAGAGAGGGGGTGTATCTGGTGAGGGAGGGGTAGGGAAGGTATGAAGGACCGTAAAATAAGAGGAGTCTTTGACCTGCTCAATTTATATGGGGATTTGGAAACAGAGGTGCCTCTAGAATTTTCTTAAAAAAAAAACTGGAGTGAGCATCAAAAATCATCATCTGATCAAAACTTTTTTTAAGTATTCTCCAGTTACAGCATAATTTAAGAAATGTGTGTGAATCATGCTAAAATCTATTCTTTTGTTTGTTTAATATCGTTGTTGTATTTCTACCTACAGTACAAAAACCTAAGCCTTCGAATATTCAAATAAAAACTAAAATATAATTTTAAAATAATATTTATGAAAGTTTTTATCATTCTTATTGTTTTGTATTTAACTTATGGGACGCTTCTGTTCTGATACCGATACAACTAAGTATTGAATTTACATTATGCTTGGCAATCAACTAATGGTCAAACATAAAGTTTTGAACTTTAGAAAAACTTTAGCGGAGTATAATAGAAATTTTAATAAAAAGTTCTCAGGAAAAATCGAAAACAGCTATTAATTCGATAGCATATTTTTTCTTCTCTTTATTGAAACTTTTTAAGACTTAAATTTATTATTTACACATTAGGCTTAATATATAGGTACTTGCTTAATCATTACATATGGGTATTTCTAAATAATGGTGGCATCAAATTATTCAGTGATCCGGCGCTCTCTTTAAGATCTCAAAATTAACTTATTAAGATGAAACACTATTACAAATTAAGTGCTATTTTTGCAATTAATGTGAATAATTTTATAATAATACGATAATACTCCAAGTAAAGAAGTTTTATACAAAAATTAACTGATTGAAAAAATATATATGTTGCAGTAAAAACCAGTTTTTAGTAAGAACGAATGTGTCTCTTCGTAACAGAAGCATTAAATTAAATCCCCCCCCCCTAATTAATTATTAATTTTAAACACTTATTTCTTTTATGTATATGTTGCAGTAAAACTCCGTTTTTTAGTAAGAACGGGTTCTTACTAGTTAAAACGCGTTTCACTGAATACGTTTGTGGGAACTAGAGTTTACTGATGTTGGTTCAATTTGGTTCAAAGGTCTAGAATCTTCATTTTTGACCTTCCACATCATTTTGCGTGTTTATTTTAAAAAATGATTTGGAAGGTCAAAAATGAAAATTCTAGAACTTTGAACCAAACTCAACCAACATCAGTAAACTCTAGTTGTCACAAAGGTATTGATTGAAACGCGTTTTAACTAGTAAGAAATTTTTAAACGAAAATAAACACACAAAATGATGTGGAAGGTCAAAAATGAAGATTCTAGACCTTTGAACCAAACTCAACCAACATTAGTAAACTCTAGTTGCCACAAAGGTATTCAGTGAAACGCGTTATAACTAGTAAGAACCCATTCTTACTAAAAAACGTAGTTTTATGGTACTGCAACATATACATAAAAGAAATAAGTGTTTAAAATTAATAATTAATTAAGGGGAGGGGGGAATTCAATTTAATGATTCTGTTAAGAAGAGACACATTTCAAACACAGCTAGAGGAGAGAAAGGAAGGCATCTTGTTTCCTTCCTTCAGTGACCCTTTGAAACCATGAAGAAGGAGGGAAGAATCCTCCGAAACGTTAGTTTTAGGGGGAAAAGAATAAGTTCAATAAATACATCTTATTTGGAAATGTAATAAATTTTTTCTTCACTATCCTTGGGCTGTCTTCAATTGTTTTTCAATTTATGTTGTTTTTTTGTAATTTTTACGTTAAAACAAAAAAATATCGTAGGTATCTTAACTTAAACTCTGTTCACTTTATTTAATACAAGTTGGAATCAGTGTGTTATAGTATTCACATAATTTAATTAATTTTAATTTTTCCATGAAACAATGAATCAGCAGGGATTGGGGGAGGAAAAGAGAGAGAAAATAGAATAGAATCCAACAGAACCTATTAACCCATCTCCATGCATCTTAATATAAAATATCTGGTCACTTTATTCAATGCAAGTTGGAATCAGACTGTGTTTCAATCTTGATATATTGTTTAATTAATTATCAGGATGTCGTTCTTGAGATTGTTTTAAAACATGCGTTGCCGATATTACAGGACATCCTGAATTAAAAGTGGGTCCAAGGAAATTAAAATTATTAAATATCCAATATCTTTTGTTCGTAATTAGTATTGGGCTCGATCCGGAAAACCGTGGGTGACGAAAATAGGAGAGATCTCAAATGCTTATTGTTTTGGCTAAAATTATCAGAAGCAGATGGGAATGTAATCAAATGATATTGTATAAATGTACGTGTTATACCAGCTGTAACTTATCGTGACCTTGGTGATGGATCTTAGCGGGAGAGCAATAATTAAGTTATTTCGCGTCATTTGAGCAGTCAGAGAGACTATACATGCGTGTTTGAGATTTATAATAACAAGATATACAACATCGAAGAATGAAGTTTAGTCAACTATCACTGTTAAGAAATGTAAAAGGAAATTTAGTAAAAAGAGGGATTTTTTAAAAATGTCGAAATATTTGCAAAGAAAATATTCAAAGCTATATAAGATTTAGGTTTTATGAAAAAGAAGACAAAATTCTTCAAAAATTGTCTTATTCTATACAGCGGATGCGTCCCTATTTTCCGATAGGCGCGCGTATCTATCATATACGCAAGTAAAGTTTTTGATTTCTTATCTTGAAACTTAGTTGTTCTTGGAAGCTTCCCTCTTTTCTCGAACCCACCATACCTCAGCCCTAGCTGCGGCTTTCTACGGTGACCATAAGAACAAGAAACATGTTTTGTACTCCAGAAATACGCGAGCCCATCCATTTAAGTTTTTTTAAATCTTTTATTTTATATGATTTATTGTCAGATTTGTAATCACCCGTTTTAAATGTAAAATATGTAAACAGTTAATTTGCTTACAACATTCAAAAAATGTTTGCAAAGATTGTACATTTCATCTTCAGAATAATTTTATAATTTTTACACAAGTTTACTTTTTTCTTTTTATAAATTTTGAAATAATTTTTTTAAATAATCGTTTTGCTTTTTTATTGAATAACCTGAAACTTGAACTATATCAAACATTACTTTTTCTTACAATAATTTGATGTTTAAAAAGGTAAAATTTCTTGTTGATAGGATGTCGTATCTGTGAGATACGCGCGACCGTCTTTGGTAATATAAGAGGCGCGCCTATCGGAAGGCTAATACTTCTAAATTTTTAATGCAAAGCGTAATTGCGGTAGGCGTTACACTAAAAGATGGACCTAAAGAGGTTTTGACATATGTGAATTGTGTACTCGCGTGGGCGGAGCGATCGGCCTGGGCGCCGCGGCTTGAAAAAAATAGAGTTGTAAATTTTGAATTTTATAAAATTTTTGTACTTGTTTGATTCCGAAGTACCTAATTTCAAATATTAAGAATTAGAAGGCAGAACATCGTGATGCAAAATATACTGTTTTATGTAGTATTTTCCCTTTTTTACAAGAAAATATCGCCAATAACCGTTTGTTAAGGCACCCAAACGAAGAAACGATGACGAACTCACTAACACACACCACTTTTCTTTGTCAAACATAGAGCCAAGATTAATGAAATGAATAGAAAAATATCTTTACTAGTGTCTAGACAAAACACACGGGCGGCAAAGTCAAAGGGCGGCAAAACAGTAACTTGACAAACCGTCTAACCGAGTGATTCTCAAACTTTTTAAAACTACCGCCCCCTTAAGGAGCGGAAAAATTTTCAGCATCCCCTTTGTGAATGTAGCTTTGCTTAATGAGGGGTGTGCAATAATTGTTGAATTTGATTGTTTGATTGTTTTATTGTCTTTAATAAATTTAAATTTTGTTTTTATATACAATGTACTTACTTCTTTTGCAAATAAATATTCTAATTCTAATGTTAATATCAAAATTAAAATAATTATTAGAACTTATTTCAATTTTATTTATTATATGTATCTACCTATGTATAAATTTTTAGCTAGAAGGGGTAAGAGGTGATAATTTTTTATGTGTTAGATTTTAGTTACAATTTTAGATGGGGGCGCAAAATTATATTTAGTTTGCATACAGGCGGCCGAATGGCTTGGCACGGCCCTGTCTCTAGATGACGGAGATGATGATGATGATTCCTTCAGTATCAGTAATGGCCAAAAATGACATTATAAAAAACGTACTCTAGGGGAGGAGGCCTGGTAAAATCTCGCCCCGGCCGCCTACAACCCACGTGACGGCCCTGTGTACTACTCGAGCAAAAGACGGCATTTTTTTATTTTATCTCCTCGGAGTTTAAGTCATGGTAATATTTATTAAAAAAGGGAGAAGCTTCTACGAGTCCGCGAGGGCTATGTTCTTAATTCTTGATGAATAAATATCTTATATGTAGTGCCGACCCGAGCCAAGTTTTAGGATGGCGCCCCCCTTACTTGTCCCTAATATATTCCAGTTGGATCTCTGGCGCTCCTGGTAAAGCTTTTGGCCTTGCACTCTTAAGGACATGCACATACTACACGCTCGCAATCAAAATATCGAAAAGAGAAAAAATATGTTTTTCTTTACCACAGAGGCGAGATTTTGGCGCCTGGAGAGGCCGCTCCGTTCGCCTTATGGTAGGGCCGGCCATGCTTATATGTATATAAAAATGATTAATAATTAATAAGTTGTTGTAAAGGAAATAAGGACAATAGCTTATGCAAATAATTTTTATTTATTGCCAACGTTTCGCCAACTTTGTTGACTTTCAGGGCTCAAACAAATTAACTTCTTTGCATATTTGTCATTTTATCAATATTCATTCTTAGCAAACACATAAGGCCAGTCATCCTTATGTGTTTGCTAAGAATGAATATTTATAAAATGACAAATATGCAAAGAAGTTAATTTGTTTGAGCTTCTGAGGAAGTCAACAAAGTTGAAGAAATGTTGGCATAAAATAAAAAAATATTATACAACTTATTAATTTAATCAAAATGATTAATAATATGATTGTTTTCTAGATTTGGAATTAAAAAATAAAAAAGTTGGACAAAATAAATCTTTTAATAATTCGTTTTCATTTTTAAAAGTTGTAGCATGAAGATACTAGCGGACTCTTTTAGTTAGAACATAAACTAAGTACATCTGTCAAAAATGTGATAAATAAACTCTACAAGTCATTTCTATGATAAACATGATTAATTAAAATTTGACCATTTGTAATAAAATTTACAGGAAATTACTTATGAAACATGATGATATGAAATAAAGCATTTGGACTTTAGATAGCTCTGGTTTTCAGGAAAAACAGAAAAAATTGTACTTATTGATCATTCTGGTCTTAATTTATTATTAAAGCTTATTTTTATTTATTTTTTATAAAATTTTAAGCAAAATCTAATTATCAAAGAATGTTATAATTACATAATGGGCCGAATCGATTTAAAAGTTGTGTTATTGGGAAATGGATATGCTGGAAAAACAAGTTTGCACGAACGGTTTATTCGTGGGCGATTTAACACAGGATTACCTTATCAAAATACCATAGGAGGAGCATTTGCAGCCAAAGCAGTCGACACACCTTTAGCCAAGGTTTTCCAATTTTTATTCAACCCAATCTTAATCGAATTATTGGATTTTATTGTTTTTGTTTTGTTTTTCAGGATGGTAAATTGATTATTGGATTGTGGGATACAGCAGGCTCTGAAAGATATGAGGCTATGGCAAGGATTTATTATCGAGATGCCAAAGCTGCTATTATTTGTTTTGATATGACATGCAAGGAAAGTTGGTCAAGAGCAAAATTTTGGATATCTGAGGTATTAATAAAGCTATGGAAGCTTTTATTTTTGTTATTAATTTGATTGAATTTTTAGTGAAATCACACATAATTGATTATAATTATTTATTGAACAAGAACAAAAGAATAAGTCGATCGAAACGTCTTAGTTGTATTGTATTATTTGTTCTTGTTCAATAAATAATTATAATTAATTACACAGGTCGACAAATTTTTTTTTCCTTGTCCTAAGATTTATTTCATGATTTTTCTATTCATTGTGCATCAAAATAAAGGAAAAATACCTATATTCCATATAAAGTTTGCTTTTGTAGAGGTTATAATAATAATAAACGAGAAAAGGGCTATTTTGACCTATTTTCGATTCCCATTAGATATTAAACAGCAATATTTGAAATCACAAGATTTTGTTGACCTAATAAAAAACAGTTTCCTCTTTGATTTTCAAATTACCACTTGTTTGTATCTCAATTAGAACTCGCGTTATAACTAAAAAACTAAGACCATATATTTTTATCTATGTTTATTATCCTTTATATTCACGTAGTTTTAGTTTTTTGTTATAACTCGGGTTCCTAATTTAGCTAAAAACAAGTTGTAATTTGAAAATCAAAGAGGAAGCTGTTTTTTTCTATTACGTTACATTAAACAGCAATATTTGAAATCAAAATATTTTGTTGACGTAATAGAAAACATTTTCCTCTTAGATTTTCAAATTACCACTTATTTTTAGCTCAATTAGAACTCGAGTTATAACTAAAAAACTAAAGCTACGTGATTATAAAAAATAATAAACATAGATAAAAACATATGGTCTTAGTTTTTTAGTTATAACTCGAGTTCTAATTGAGATAAATTCAAGTGGTAATTTGAAATAAATTCAAGTGGTAATTTGAAAATCAAAGAGGAAGCTATTTTTTATTACTTCAAAAAAAATATTTTGATTCCAAATATTGCCGTTTAATATCTAATGGGACTCGAAAATAGGTCAAAATGGCCTTTTTCGTCGTTTTGACCTATAATATCTGGAAACTCGGACCTGTTGTAAAAAATCGAGAAATTACATGAAAATCAGCTTATAAAACTCTGGTACAAATTTTTGTCGACCTGTGTTATGTGCCATTTCTAGGGCTCGGATTTATAGGCACTAAAAATCTTAAAAATAGGCAGGCAACTAAGCACTAAAAATAACCAAAATAGGCACTTAAAAAAGCATTTTAAGTAAAATTTGGCACTTAAAAAGGAATTTTAAGAACAACGAGGCACTTGAAATTAAAAATTAAAAATATACATACAAATTTTGGTCTAAAAAAACATTAATTAGAAATATCCCAACCCTTTTTATGCTGTGGTGTCACGGAAGTAAACAAAATTATACTTATTGACAGTTTTGTGTTTGGTGAGTTGTGTGTTTGAGCGTTCCAAAATGGAGGTGAAAAAAGAGAAAATTCGATACATTCTTCAGTACCACTACGACCAAGGCGAAAAAGAGGAGCAAGGCGGCCAAAAAAATGTGTGCTGTTTATGGATCCAATACAGTATCGAATGCAATAGCAAAACGGTGGTTCCAACGATTCCGTTCTCGTAATATGGTCGTCGAAGATGAGACACCCTCTGGTAGGCCAATCGTCGAAAAAGTCGATAAAATCATGGAAATTGTCGAGTTCGACCGGGATGCGAGCACTTATTCCATTGCCCAGGAACTGAAGATTTTCCAGAAAACCGTTTGGAACCATTTGCATAAGGCTGGTCTCAAGAAGAAGCTCGATATATGGATGCTACAAGAATTGACGCAAAAGAAACTTTTGGACCGAATTTATGCCTGCGATTTTTTTTTGAATCGATGGCGATGGAGATGGTGACTGGTGATGAAAAATGGGTCACATTCGAGAAGAACAGGCAAAAAAGTTCGTGGCCCAAGCGCCGTGAGCTGGCCCAAACGATCGCCAATCCCGGATTAATGGCCACGATGGTTTTACTGTGTGTTTGGTGGGATTGGAAGGGATTCATCCACTATGTGCTGCTCCCATCGGGCCAATCACTCAATTCGGACCTATACTGTCAACAACTGACGAGATTGAAGCAGGCGATCGACGAGAAGCCGCCAGAATTGGCCAATAGGAAGGGTGTTGTGTTCCACCAAGTGAACGCCAGGTCGCACACATCATTAACGACGCGCCAGAAGCTCCGAGAGCTTGGATGGGAGGTTATATCGCACCCACCGTATAACCCAGTCCTGTCACCAAGCGATTATCACCTTTTCAAGCATTTGAAAAATTTTCTTGATGGTACAAAACTGGTCTCAAGAGATGATTGTGAAAATGAGCTGGTCAAGTTTTTCACCAATAGGGACGAGGACTTCTTCAACCGCGGAAAAAAAAGTTATCGAACAAAAGGGCGCATATTTGGTTTAAATCGGAAAATCCTAACTTTGTTAATTTTATCGTCGAAATAAAGAGAAAAAAAGGCTCAGAACTTTTTACTTCACCTATTATATGACATATTAATACCATTCGAAAGAAAAAGAGATGCAGCATCGTCCAAGTAAAGCTGCTACTTAAAATTACGATCGTAAGTTGTAGAAAAAAATGTGAAAAATAGTTTCTTTCCATAACAACAATATTAAATTTTGTTTGTTTTCTCTGCGCTGTAAAATTTCCTTGTTGTGAGTTAGCAGGTTTACACTCTAAGGCGACGATATGTATTGAAATTGCAATAGAAAGGAGGTAAACATTACGCGGAAAATGAGCAGTAAACATTGCTAGGAAAAATTCGAATTATAAAGAGGGGCCTAGTTCGAATTATATAACGTTCTCTTCCCTTCTTGTTACGAAAAGGATTTCGAGTTATCGAGCGGATCAAAATTTACAGCATTTTTTCGTTTTACCTAAGTTAACAACTGAAGAGTTCGAATTATCGAGAGTCGACTGTACATTATTTGGGACACACACATCAGCAAAAAAACAATGGATACCCCTTAATTTTAAAATAAGATGAATTAAACAAATTTATAAAGAAATACTATTCATATATCCAGCGGTGCCCACAGGCGGGGGTTAAAATTGTTGCAAAATTACCATTAAATGCTGAAAATAAAAACGGACAAGTCTTTTAACTTAAATAAAAGGTAATAATAATGTCTTCTAATTCTTTAGAAGTGAATAAAATGAAATGTAGATTTACAGTCGAATACTCAAAATACCATGGACGGCACGGATAATGAATGAGGAAGTCCTCAGAAGAATTGGCTGAGAGCAAAAGCTGCTAAAAATAATAAAAAAAGAAAACTGCATACTTAGGGATATTATGCGAAACACGAAGTACCAGCTATTACAACTAATTATTGAAGGAAAGATTGAGGGGTGGAGAGGAATTGGTAGGAAGATGTCATGGCTGCGCAATATAAGACACTGGACGGGGATACGGACGGTGCAAGGCCTGATACATGTCTCAAGGAATCGAAAGGAAATAGAAAAATGTGGTCGCAACATACGAAGAAGAAGAAGAATAAAATATTTAAAAGAAGAAAAATTCCAGAAGTTACTTGCAGCAGGATGAAGGGGCCAAATTTAAATTAAATTTTTTTTTAATTATATTATAATTTATTTGATTGAAATCCTATACTACTAAAGCGCATTTGTGCCTGCCTCTGTATGTATCTATGTACCTACCTACCTATGTAACTATGTCCGTCCCCCAACAAAAACAGTCGTCATGGTTACCAATTTAAATGAAATTATCTATATAATAAAAATTAAGGTTTTGTCTGTACATTGGGGTGGTGGTGTGGGGGAGCTGGGTGGGTTTCGGGGGGGGGGGGGGTCCAGGGGGCTAGCTAGAGGGCCTTGCAGCTAGTTTATTACTAAAGATTGTTGTTCACTGGCTGTCTGCCACAGTTCAACCCACCCCCATCAACTGCTAAATTTGTAGAAAACGTTCTGACTCTTGAAAAATGTTCCCTTTTTCTCCCGATTTTCTTGAAAATACCCACATTTAATTTGATTAATTTTTACATATTTTAAAATCAATTGTCAAATTGAGGAGCTAGGTCTGAATTCGAGGCGACTTTGGTAGGTATATATGGTATATAAACATAGTAGATAAGAATAAAGATCATTCCATGGAGACAAATTTGTTCAGCATCGTGTGGTCCTTTGGGTCTATTAGCGTAAAGTAAGTAATATATAAACATAAGCAGGCGACTGAGCCTATAAAATGAAATTTAGATTATAACTTGTTTAATAGGATTTATTTTTTAATACTCTATTTCATTGAAATTTATTACTAAGATTGTTCTTCACTGCCAACCCCCACCAACTTCGAATAACCCTACTACTAATTGTACCGTATATTTTATTCACATATTATGTGAATCAGTACAAGAAAAATTATTTAAAAGAAGAAAAAATCCAGAATTTACTTTTTGGCTTTGGCAGGGTGGATTGCCCAAATTTAAAACAAATTTTTAAATTATATTCAGAATCAAGTTTTTATTAAGGTCAACTGTTTTAAAGCGCTGAATTCATAACAGTTTCGACTTACAAAGGAAAGCCATCATCAGGTCTTGATCGTAAAGCTTCATTTTAAGAAAATAATTCAAAAACTTTTTTAGAATCTCTAATAAGGAGAAACCCCTACCTGTAAGTATTCATTTTTTCCTTAATCACAATATTTCTTACTTAGCAAAAAATAAATTTTTTGCAAAATATAGATTCCCTTTTTAAAATAAACTGCAACGGATCGTTGCTAAACTTTATCCAAATTCATTTTGAAATTTTAATATGTTTATTCCTTTATTATTAATCAGATATCACTTGCTATTTGCAGTTCATGTTGACGTTAAGTAAAAAATAATGATCGATTCTCATTTAATAGTCGAGGAATAACCATTCTACATTGAATTTTGACGTTTCGGTTATTATTGGTAACCATTGGTGAAGACATGGAGAAATCGAGTTAAAATCAAAAATAGTGATCGATTCTCATCTAATACTTGAAGAATAACAATTCTACATTAGGTTTTTGACGCTTCGATTATTATTGGTAACCATTGCTGAAGACATGGAGGAAACGGCTTAAAAATCAAAAATAACGATCGATTCTTATCTAATACTAGCGGAATAGCCTTATTGCTTTCCATTTTTGATGTTTTGACAAGCTTTGAGTTGTTTACCAAAAAAGAATTTAGTCTTTTTGATTTTAAGTCGATTCTTCCACGTTATCAGTAGAGGTTGCCATTAATAGTCAAAACATCAAAAATGGAATGCAATAAGGTTATTCCGCTAGTATTAGATAAGAATCGATCGTTATTTTTGATTTTAAGCCGTTTCCTCCATGTCTTCAGCAATGGTTACCAATAATAATCAAAACGTCAAAAACCTAATGTAGAATTGTTATTCCTCAAGTATTAGATGAGAATCGATCACTATTTTTGATTTTAACTCGATTCCTCCATGTCTTCAGCAATGGTTACCAATAAAAACCGAAACGTCAAAAATCCAATATAGAATGGTTATTCCTCAAGTATTAGATCAGAATCAATCACTATTTTTGATTTTAACTCGATTCCTCCATGTCTTCAGCAATGGTTACCAATAAAAACCGAAACGTCAAAAATCCAATATAGAATGGTTATTCCTCAAGTATTAGATGAGAATCAATCGCTATTTTTGGTTTAAAGTCGATTTCTCTATGTCTTCAGAAATGGTCACCAATAAAAACCGAAACGTCAAAAATCCAATATAGAATGGTTATTCTTCAAGTATTAGATGAGAAGCAATCTCTATTTTTGGTTTAAAGTCGATTCCTCTATGTCTTCAGCAAAGGTAAGGGATAAGAAAACAACGCAGTTGCTATGGTTACTTATAAAATTTCCTCCCAAATTTTTAGCATTTCACAGAGAGAAGCCTATCCACTCTTAATTAAGCAAGGCTAAATGAGCTATATTAAAACGTTAAAATGAATAAATTTTAAAGAATATAAAAAATTAAAAATGTACTATCTTACTCTAGAGTAAAGTACTTTAAAATATAATTTTACTAAAAACTTTATTTAACCTTTTTTGTGGTCCCCAAGGTACTTAATTAGGAAATTAAATTTAATCAAAATTGGTTAAGTCATTTTCAAGATATTTAGAAAAAACTAAAAAAGTACTGAAATAAAGTACTAATGTTTGTGGGCCGATATGTACCAAAAACTAATCAGCGCTTCATTTTGTTAAAAGAATGCTAGTTTTTCAATTTCATTTCAATCGGTGCAACGGTGTGGAAAAAATCGTGGGCCAAAAAAACGATAACATACATCCATCCATACATCCGCACGCACTAAATGAAATAAACTGCAACGGATCGTTGCTAAACTTTATCCAAAGTCATTTGAATTATCAATATTTTTATTCCTATATTATTAATCATATATCACTGCATATTTGCGGTCCTTGATTAAAATAGAATAATAAAGAATTTAAAAAAAGTACGATCTTACTCTAGAGTAAAGTACTTTAAAATATAATTTTACTAAAAACTTTATTTAACCTTTTTGTGGTCCCCAAGGTATTTAATTAGGATATTAAATTTCATCAAAATTGGTTAAGTCATTTTCAAGATATTTAGAAAAAACTAAAAAAGTACCGAAATAAAGTACTAATGTTTGTGGGCCGATATGTACCAAAAACTAATCAGCGCTTCATTTTGTTAAACTAATGGTAGGTTTTCAATTTCATTTCAATCGGTGCAACGGTGTGGAAAAAATCGTGGGCCAAAAAAGCGATAACATACATACATCCATCCATACGCACGCACTAAATGAAAAAATGGCACTTTTTGGCCTCTCGACGAGACCCCATGTAATTTTTGGCAAAACCGTCACGTGCTAAAATTCAACCTAATTGAATACTACAATTTGTGACTTTAATTGAGTCCATGGGTTCCGTAGTCTTTGCCTGAGGACCCTTTGAAGCCACGCTTGCCCCGAGAGCGATTGCAATACTTTACCCATGCTTTGCATTGGATAAAGTAAAAATCGCACTTTTTATTACCCCTCGACGAGACCCCATGTAATTTTTGGCAAAACCGTCACGTGATAAAATTCAACCTAATTGAATACTACAATTTGAGACTTTAATTGTGTCCATGGGTTCCGTAGTCTTTACCTGAGGACCCTTTGAAGCCACGCTTGCCCCGAGAGCGATTACAATACTTTACCCATGCTTTGCATTGGATAAAGTAAAAAGAGTCATTTAGACACAGGTCATCAATATATAATTACATACAATAGTTATTCAAGACTGAAAAAGAATTGAAAAGGTCAAAAAAAAAAGAACAAATTGATCAACCATTCAATGATATATCATTTATATATGTAGCCATGACATTTGAATTCCTTTGTAAGCCGAAACTGTTATGAATTCAGCGCTTTAAGACATTTGCCCTTAATAAAACTTGATCCTGAATATAATTAAAAAAATTGTTTTGCCTGCCTAAGTCTGCAAGTAACTTCTGAAATTTTTTCTCTTTCAAATAATTTTTCTTGTACTGCTTCATATAATTAATATGTGAATAAAATATCGGTACAACTAGTGATGGTACGAAGTTGGTGGGGGTTGCTTTTCTTTTTTTTTTTTTTTTTTTTGTTAATGATATTGATGTGAGAAGGAGATACACCAGAAGGTGCATCCCCTAAAGGCCTGTATGGGATGGCCCCTCCATCGTGAAAAGAACAGAGTAGAAGGAAAGAAGCCGGGATCACGAGCCAAATCTCAGAAAGTTAGATACAATCTAATATCCAATTTACTAAGTTTTTAGGGGCTTCGAGCAGTGGTAAATTCTCCGTTTGATAAATTAGGTTAAATTTATCTCCTACTTAATGAAAACTTCATGAAAATGGGGGGGGGACTCTTGTTATATCCTATTAAACATGTTATAATCTAAATTTCATTTTACAGACTCGGTCGCCTCGTAGTCGCCTGCTTATGTTTATATATTATTTTACTTTACTTTATATTACTTTACGCGAATAGGCCCAAAGGATGCTGAACAAATTTGCCTCCATAGATGACGATCTTTAGTCTTATCTACTATGTTTATATACAGGGTGTCCCAAAAGTCAAGGATCAAACGTGAACACGATAGGTGAGTTCAGGATTGTCCAAATTATAAAAAAAATTTAAATAAAATTCTCTTAGTTTTCGAGTTATGGGCATTTTTTTGAAAACCGCGAAAATCGCTACCCTGCTCTAAATATTTGAATGCTGTGGCTACGAATTTTCATATTTTATAATTCTACAATAATTTTTGTTACGGAATCGAGAATAATACTGCTATCGATCACAAAACAGAAAATAAGAGTATTATACTTTTTGAGAAAAAAAATATTTTTGTCAGATGCATGTGTCAAAAAATTTTAATCAGCTAACTTTGACTCTTGATATCTTAAAAAAAAACTGTGTCAAACAATAATGGCAAATTATCTAAAAAATTGACGCATTTAATCAAGACTTCAAAATGGTATAAAACATTCCACTTTTTTAAAAAACAAGAAATAATATTCGCATTTTTATGCCAAAGAAACCAATTTCAAAACCCAATTCTTAATTGGCTAAAGGGTAGAATTTAACATGAAAACTAATTTAATTTATTAAAATAAATGTTCAAAATAATAATTGGTTTTATTTTCAATATCTAATAATATTTAAAATTACAAATTAAAATTAAAATTATTTGATATTTGTTTTCATGTTCAATTCTACCCTTTAGCCAATTAAGAATTTTGTTTTGAAATTGGTTTCTTTCGCATAAAAATGCAAATATTATTTTTGAACGAGGAGAGGATTAAAAAAGAAATTCCATAATTCATATAGACAAAGGGTATTAGTTTGGGTTCGGGGATCAGTAGCTTAGTGGATATAGGAGGTAAACCTCTTATGACAAAGCATTGCAGTACATATGCAATGATCCCGGGTTCGAGCCCCGGCTGATCCTTTTGTCTGTAATAAAAATAATCTTTTCTTCGTTCCCTAAATTTGAATTTGTTATTATTTTTTGTTTTTTAAAAAAGTGGAATGTTTTATACCATTTTGAAATCTTGATTAAATACGTCAATTTTTTAGATAATTTGCCATTGTTTGACACAGTTTTTTTAAGATATCAAGAGTCAAAGTTCGCTGATTAAAATTTTTTGACACATGAATCAGACAAAAATATTTTTTTATAATACTCTTAGTTATTTTCTGTTTTGTGATCGATAGCAGTATTATTCAGGATTCCGTAACAAAAATTAGAATTATAAAATATGAAAATTGTAGCCATCAAGCATTCAAATATTTAGAGCAGGTAGCGATTTTCGCGGTTTTCAAAAAAATGCCCATTACTCGAAAACTAAGAGAGTTTTATTTAAATTTTTTTTTATATTTTAGACAATCCTGAACTCACCTATCTCGTGTTCACGTTTGATCCTTGACTTTTGGGACATCCTGTATATGCCTACCAAAGTCGCATCGAATTCAGACTTAGCCCCTCAATTTGACAACATATTTTAAAATATGTAAAAATTAATCAAATTATAGTAAATCTGAGTATTTTCAAGAAAATCGTGGGAAAAAGGGAACATTTTTCAAGAGTCGGTACTTTTTCTACAAATTTCGCAGATGATGGGGGTGGGTTGGACTGTGGCAGACAGCCAGTGAGCAACAATCTTAATAATAAATTTCAATAAAATAAACTATAAAAAAAAATGCCGAAAACTTGGATAAATTTAAAACATTTAAAAGTACCTGGAGCCACCGAGCGATGCATGGTAACCAAATTAAAAAAAATACAAATATATATAGTACAAGCCCTCCTGGACCCCCCCCCCCCGAAACCACATACCTCGCCCCCAACACTCCAAAAACAAAAACAAATCCATGGCTATATCTAAAACAAACACTATTTGTAATTGAAAGTTTTTTGCCGAGAGTAGCAGAATTTTTATATATTGAAGGAGACAATAAAAGAGTGTGTCTTCTCTGGAATTATAAATTTTATTTATTTATAACGAGACTATAGTTTCGAGGGCCTTTCCCTCTTCATCAGTCTATTACAATGGATTCACAGGAATTAATTTATGAATGAAAGGTTAAAATCTTTCATTCATAAATTAATTAATAAGGTTAAAATCTTTCATTCATAAATTAATTCCTGTGGATCCATTGTAATAGACCGATGAAGAGGGCAAAGCCCTCGAAACTATAGTCTCGTTATAAATAAATAAAATTTATAATTCCAGCAGAAGACACACTCTTTTATTGTCTCCTTCACTATTTGTAATTTACAATTAAATAACATCCCCATAGAACAACTATCGAAATTCAGGTACCTGGGCGTGGAAATTTCAATCAAATGAAATTTACATGACGAAATGAAGTCGCAAGTGTTTAAAGGCGCAAGAATTTCCGGCTGCTGTTATAATTTAATACGGAAGAACAAATTTATGTCCCCGGAAAGCTTAACACGCATTTACAAATCTTCCGTTCGGCCTGTAATAACATATGGCGCCGAAGTAAGGGCGGATACAGTTCTTACACAACAACTACTCCGAACAACCGAAATGAGAATTGTAAGAACCATACACGAGAAGACGCTACGCGACAGAATCTACAGTAAAGTACTAAGGAAGTGAAGTGGGATAAAAGATATAGTTGAATGGGCTAATGATCGAAGGCGAAATTAGGCCGAACATGTTGAAAGAATGTCTGATGACCGTCTCCCGAAGATTGTTCTGCATAACCGTCCAGGGGGGTACAGAAGCAGAGGCAGACCAAAGAAAAGATAGAAGGAAAGCTACGACCCCGAAGGCTGAAACAAATTGGATAAACAGACACGTGTGTCTATTTAAAAGATCACGAAGAAGAAGAAGGATTCATTTATTAAAATTAAATTGAAAATCATACTTTTGTTTATGAAAATCAATAAAAACTTGAAAAAAAGATAGAGTCTAAGATCGGAACAGTTATCCCCCTAAACACCTATAGGAATAACAAACATTTTGACGAACATTTTGAACGAACTATCTACAACTTAGCTTACAAAAATCAAGCTTTAAAAGATTTTTCTCCACTTTTCTGACATTTTTAAACACAATAAGCAAAAAAAAATTCTTTGAGTGAATTAAATTCATTGATGGATTTGTCTGCCTGCCGAGCGTAAGGAATAATTTATTTGATCGCTATAAAGTTGACCCTATGAAAAAACTCCAAAATTTTTGAATTCACTTGCATTGGCCAATTTTTTCCAGTCCCGTGCCAAAAAGGTGAAAAAACCTTATGAAACATCATGCCCGTCGGCCTGTCTTTTTGCCACTATTCAAAACTAAATATTAAAGCTAAAAACTTGAAATTTGGCATATGGTTAGATTGCACTTGGAAAAATTTTTTGACGCTCTGCTAACATAAAAATTCTAATGAACAAGATTTCGCGCTCTCCATCGAGTGAGATATCTCAATCCTATTAAATATACATCTTGTTATGTTTATTTTGACGCCCGAGTTGCGAACAATGAGCTTACAAAGCACTCCCCTAACTTTGAAACACATTGATTTAAAAATCTGTAATAATTCAGGAAAATATCTTGAATACTTTCAGAATAAATTATTTTGGCTACTATAAAATGATTATTTAAAAAGACAGATCAGAAATCTTTTGAAAAAAAATTCACCTCGCACTAGTGGCTTGCCAATGAATAGATCTTTTAATATCCTATTGAATATAGATAAATTTACTTTAAACTTTAAATGAACGACGTAAGTCAAATAATTTATTCAATAATTTCTAACTGTTAATTCCACAGATCTAGAAATTATTTATTATTTTTGAAAAAGAAGACAACCCGTGGCTTATTTGGTTAAAACACATTCTTGAGCTAAACAAAAATAAGCTGACGTGTTCTGGTGTGGCCATCCACTTGACTTTACTATACAACCTGGCCCCTTACTTATATTTAATATTTAATAAAATTATTTATAATCATGTAGGGGAGGGGGTTAGTTTTTGCATTTTTAGATTACTCTGGGCCCACTTATTATGTATACAAAATTTGGTTGAGTTTGGTACAAGAGCATAGATTTTCATTTTTTGACCATAGAACCCCCCCGATATTCACAGTAAAAGTGTTATTTCTAACGTTTGATCCATTAATGTAGGGACTTTAATATAAATAATACTTAATGGCCACAGGTTACATGGATTGAATTTGTTTACACGAAACTATGTCGCTGAGAATGTAGAAACAAATAATAAACATGCGGTAAAGTAGAAGGTGTTGTAAAGAAAAGTAGAACTTTAAGTGCATTGTGCGCGAAAAGTGTATGTATTATAGTCATTCAGAAATCATTCGGTTTATCCCCACCAAACTGTCTGTCGAAAATCGCACTTTCGCGACTGGTATTACAAAAATAATTATCAAGTTAACAACATAAAAAATTATTTAGATTTAGTTATAACTTATAATAAAAACAATATTCTTATACACTTTACCTTTGTTAAAATCAAGGCGCGTGATAGTGCCTATTTAAACAAACCTACTTAAGGGCACCACCTCTATAACTAAGCTTCCCATTAGCTACTAATATGTAAATTATATATGCTCTTAAGACTTTTTATCATGTCCTTTTAAAATTTAAGTCTCAATTCGATTCCCAGTTAAGAGATAGCAGAAAATCTTGAATTTTAGCACCCACCGACACAATGAGTGATTCATTTTCAAAACCTATAACGTTCTTCGAGTAGTCGTAGATACTTGAAATTTGACACAGATATAGAATATTGTTTTTATTATAAGTTATAACTAAGACTAAATAATTTTTTATGTTGTTAACATGATAATTTTTTGTAATACCAGTCGCGAAAGTGCGATTTTCGACAGATGTTCCTCTTCATGGGTAAAAAATATGGACTGATTTCTGTTACAATTGACCCCACAGTTTTAATTGAAAAGATAGTGTTTTGCCGAGAGTAGCAGTTTTTCTACATTGGAATAAACATTAATATTTATATATAAATCATAATAAGAGGTGACGCGATAAGACCCTGGTTATACTTGTTGGTCACGGAAAAAATAGAAATGCAAAAAAACATTTAATGATAGGAAGACAATAAAAAGCATACACTAGCAAAACAAAAAATATAATACAGAAAAACAAAGAAATACGTTCTGCTAATAAAATGCTAAGCCTATATTTTTAACCCACTTCAAAAAAGGAGGAGGTTCTCAATTCGACTGAATTTTTTTTTTGTGTCTATGTTACCTGATTTCTTCGCCAATTGTGAACCGGTTTTAATGATATTTTCTGCGTTTGGATCAATATACCTCAAAGGTAGTTAAGATACCTAACAAAAAAGGTCCAATACCAATGAAATTTATTTTATTTATTTGTTTATTAAAAACATTGTATCTGTAGGGCCACCTAGCCACTTTAATGTACAATTTTCGGCCAATTCAATTAAGGTCAGGTGGGGTAACTGGGGCCGGGGGCAACTGGGCCAGGGGTCCTGTAACCCCAGAGCTTTTTAATTTTACCGCATTTTTTTAGCACAATTCACTTTTTCATATTGGTGGGAAATTTTCAGTGTTCCTGAATTAGAGAAATTTCTTTAAGTTTATTTTATACTTAAGTACTTTGTTAAGTTAATTACTTATTTACTTATTTACCTAGTTATGTGCTTACCTAGTTGCCTTACCCAGTTCCTTGAAAATATTGAGACTTGAGTAAGTACTTAATTAAGAAAATTTAGGGAACGCGGTGTTGGTTTATAGTGAAACATTGTTAAAATTAAATTAGGTTGGAGTTGGTGGTGTTTCACAAGGAGAAAAATTAAAATACAAAGATTTTTTTAGTTTACTCTAAGAGTAAACTAAAAAATCTTTGTTTACTCTAAGAGTAAACTAAAAAAATCTTTGTATTTTAATTTTTCTCCTTGTGAAACACCACCAACTCCAACCTAATTTAATACTTAATTAAGGCTTTCTTAAGCATAAGGAACTTATTTAACTTTTATTTCAATGGGTAAAATGAAATTATTTTGTTTAGTTGTTTGATTTATGATACTTTTTTTGAATTTTCTGTAATAAAAATCGATTTTAAAAATTATACTTGGCGTTTAAACTTATCTACCTTAAAAAATTTCAATAGAATAAAAAAAAATAGAGGTCTTGGTGCAACTGCGCCAGCTTAGTCAGGGCCCAATTCCCCGAATCGCTTACATCTTTGATTATTTTTAATCCATATACAAATGAGACTAATTCTACCTACGGCCAGGGCCTTGAGGGATAGGGGAACATGTCCAACTGCTCAAAAGATGTTAAAAATTAAAAAAACAGCAAATAGGCTGGGCTGGTCCAATTACCCCACAACGCGTTTAACTGGGCCAACCGCAAAACTTTACATTCAACTTAAGATAATTCCAAAATTTTGAATAATCAAAAGTTGAAAGTATCATGATTATTTGAAGAAAATTTCATCTTTCAATTAATATAGTCACGAGATCTATAAATTGTGAGGAAGCTTAGTTATAGCCAAAAATATGGAGGAAAACAAAAGAAGCTGGCCCAGTTACCCCACCTGACCTTACATAAATATTAATAAAATACAAAACAAAAAAACGGAAAAACCAATATAAAAGCAAGAAAAATTCAAAAAAATAAAACATATTGTACATTAAATGAAACATAAAATATTAAAAATAAAATATATATAGAAGGTGAGTATAAAAATATTAATGACAACATATAGGATACAAAAACAGAAAATAGAAATAAAATATAGAGCTAGGTGCTTGCGAAGTTCTGCCTCGAATGCTTCAGGGCGCCCAATCTTCCTTACGTTGAGTGGCAGTGAGTTCCAAACCTTGGTCTCCGTAACCTCAAAGGAGTCCGCCATCATTCTGCTTCTATGTGGTGGACAGACCAGCGCGCGCGCACGTATTGACGGACCACAGGCCAGCGTCCGACTGAGATAGTCAGGCGCACGACCCAAGAGAACCCCGTGCACAAACTTAGCATATCTGTACTTTCGGAAGGCACCGAAGTTCATCCCCAGGATCTTGGATGAATACTCAGATACGCTTGCTCTGGGCTCAAGTTGGTAAATGTACATGGCACAAGCGTTGAAAGCAACAGAAAGACGTTGTCTGCTTCTGCTATCTAGATTAAAATATATGGAATCGCAATAAAGGTAGTGGGGAAGCACGATGGGCACAATAATCTTGCGACGGATCTCCTCGGGGGTGAAGGCCGCCAGACGGCGCAGAGGAACCAAACAAAGCCCCATACACTCTACGGCAGATCTGCGTCACATGATCGCCCCAAGTGAATCGCCCGTTCAATTGGACTCCCAGATCCCTCACAGAATCTGAATAGGGGATCATAGATCCGCAGACCCTATTCGGGGGAAGTGCCACCCCTCTTCTATTTGAAATCCACAATGCTTGGGTCTTTAGAGGATTGAGCTGTAGTCCATTCTCTCTCGACCACTCGGCGACCGCCTCAATGTCACGGTTATATTTTTACCAATCGGAAACTAGACTGAACCCAATGCAAAAAAATCATCAAAATCGGTTCACAATTGGCGAAGAATTCAGGTAACATAGACACAAAAAAAAATCAGTCTAATTGAGAACCTTCTCCTTTTTTTAAAGTAGCTTTTTCGTTTTCCTTTTTACTAGGGTTTTTAGAATGAATTAATTTATATAAAAATCTTATGTTTTTCTTTATTTTTTTAATCAGGTTCGATCAATCGAAGGAGATTCCTGCAAATTATATCTCGTCGGAACAAAGCTTGATTTAGTAGAAGAAGAACTAAATCCTCGAGAAGTAACTAGATCGGAAATGCTTCAATTTGCTTCAAATATGGGTGCTCGGTCTTTTGAAACCTCAAGTAAAACAGGACATAATATTAATGAACTATTTAATGCGATTGCTGAAGATTTTCTGGATAATCCAGATAATAGATTACAAGTGGAACAAAATATACGTTTAATTGAAAAATCAAAACCAAAATCTTGTTGTTAATTTATTGAAGTTATTGATATTACTTTTAAAACAATTATACATTGCCAATTTATATATATGTATTTTTTTTAATCATTTGCTTCACATTTTTTGTGATATAAGGTGCCTTAGAAAATCAAAATTTTTTTAATGTTTTCTTATTTAAAGTTTTATAAAATATATATTTATACATGATTAAATATTTTATTTTCTATGCCCTATCTAAAAACAAAAATAAATTATTCTCTTTATCAAAATGTTGATATAAAAATATATATAAAAGAGAAATGATGATAAAAATAACTTTTATCTTTTAAACATAATATAATTTGATAAGCATAAACCATATGTATGATTTTTAAATTTAACATTTATTTTACTAACAATTTATTCAAATAAACAAGATAAATTCTTATTGAAATTATTTTTTATTTTAATAGACTAATCACATAATTCATATGAAGGAATTAATGTTTAAACAGATTTAAAATTCTCAATTTTAAAGAAATAATAATAATAATAATATTATTTGAAGCAATTATTTTACATGAAATAATGTATACATTTTATTTGAGGCTTCGATTTCGGAGATTACTTCCCCATCATCGAATTTAAATAATTATATTTTTTTTTAATTTTATTGAACCAATTATTTTACATGAATTAATGTATACATTGTATTTGAGCTTCTACTTCGGAGATAACTTCTCCACCATCGACTGTCCTTGATCATCTTTTTAGTCCTTGTTTTTAATAAGAGGAAAAAACTAATTAAATAAAAAAACCTCTTTTCCGATAATTATTCCAATTCCATTATTCTCCTCCGTCCATTGAATCCATCCTAATAATTATATATATATATATTTTTTTTTATACATTTTATTAAACCAATTATTTTACATGTATACATTGTATTTGAGCTTCTACTTCGGAGATAACTTCTCCACCATCGACTGTCCTTGATCATCTTTTTAGTCCTTGTTTTTAATAAGAGGAAAAAACTAATTAAATAAAAAACCTCTTTTCCGATAATTATTCCAATTCCATTATTCTCCTCCGTCCATTGAATCCATCCTAATAATTATATATATATATATTTTTTATACATTTTATTAAACCAATTATTTTACATGTATACATTGTATTTGAGCTTCTACTTCGGAGATAACTTCTCCACCATCGACTGTCCTTGATCATCTTTTTAGTCCTTGTTTTTAATAAGAGGAAAAACTAATTAAATAAAAAACCTCTTTTCCGATAATTATTCCAATTCCATATTAGAATTCATCCTCCAATCTTTATCCATCAATAATTATATTTTTTTTTTTTTTTATAAATTTTATTAAACCAATTATTTTACATTAATTAATGTATACCTTGTATTTTAGCTTCGATTTCGGAGATTGCTTCTCCACCATCGAGTGTCCTTATTCATATTTAGTCCGTGTTTTTAATAAGAGGAAAAATCTAATTAGATTAAAAAACCTCTTTTCCGATAATTATTTAATTCCATTATTCCCCAATCAAGTCGATTGGTTAATCTTCCTTCCTCTCCTCTCCCTCTTTCTATCAATAATTATATTTTTTTTTTTATATAAATTTTATTAAACCAATTATTTTACATTAATTAATGTATACCTTGTATTTTAGCTTCGATTTCGGAGATTTCTTCTCCACCATCGAGTGTCCTTATTCATATTTAGTCCGTGTTTTTAATAAGAGGAAAAATCTAATTAGATAAAAAAACCTCTTTTCCGATAATTATTTAAATTCCATTATTCCCCAATCAAATCGATTGGTCCTCCTTTTTCTCTTTCAATAACTTTTTCAATAATTATATTTTATTTTATAATATTATTATAAATAAATCTAAAGCATTGTGTATGGGGGACTTAAGGAGGCCTAGAAATAGAACTCACTAAACAACGATTCTAAAATATAGTCCTTCTCCCCAAGAGACAAGACAACATTTAAGTAGTTTGGTTGATGGGGAAGGAGATGAAAAATAAAGCATAATTAAACATAGCATAATAAATGACAAAATATATAGTACAATACAATTTTGGGCTTTTTAAATAAATGAATTTTAATTTAGTTCTAACTTTCTTATTAATTTAAGAAAAAGTTATATAGCTCAAAAGAAAACTATTTAGAGGGCCCAATCTAGCACACTACTTGTTACTTTTTTTGCGCGATTCTCGAAAAAAATAAAGTGTACAAAGCCACCAAAGCTTCAATGACTTGAAAATAGCGAACAAACAATTCACAAAAGAGAAACAAAGAGGTTGTCCTCTGCTTGATGCAAATAAACATACACACATATATATCATCTCGATATATGTGTATATGTTTATTTGCATCAAGCAGAGGACAACCTCTTTGCTTCTCTTTGTGAATCAACAACTCTGCTACTCTCGCCAAAACAAAAACTTTTCGAAAAAACAATGTTTTTTTCTGCTGCTATATTATATGATAATTTAAGCGATTTTACTAATATACCTACTCATGGAGAAAATTAGGGGAACAAAAAATAAAAGCTATAATTCGATTTAAAGAGATGACTTATCTTTTAGTTTCTTTATTAATTTGTTAAAATATTATTTTTAATCTTACTTTTATTCATTTTAATAACACAAATATTTGTTTTTCCTCAAATTTCACATTTTATTTAAATTTTATAAAATTTTCTTTATTAGGTATACGTTTCGCCAATTTTGTCCATGATTGTATATCTGTATATACAGTGGGTGGCCAAATTATTATACTCATTAGAAAAATTATATCTTTCATACGTTTTTAAGTTTCATAATATCGTTTCAATTATTATCTTTATAGGTTTATTAGCTTATGACAATACAAATTCAATAATACAAATACAATTCTCTGGAGCAGATGAAGACTATCGTTTTTTTGACCCACGATTTTTTCCACACTGTTGCACCGATTGAAATGAAATTGAAAACCTACCATTAGTTTAACAAAATGAAGCGCTTATTAGTTTTTGGTACATATCGGCCCACAAACATTAGTACTTTATTTCAGTATTTTTTTAGTATTTTCTAAATATCTTGAAAATGACTTGACCAATTTTGATGAAATTTAATATCCTAATTAAGTACCTTGGGGACCACAAAAAAAGGCTAAATAAAGTTTTTAGTAAAATTATATTTTAAAGTACTTTACTCTAGAGTAAGATAGTACTTTTTTTAAATTCTTTAAAATTTATTCATTTGGTCGTTTTAATATAGATCATTTAACCTTGCTTAAGTAAGAATGGATAGGCTTCTCTCTGTGAAATGCTAAAAATTTGGGAGAAAATTTTATAAGTAACCATAGCAACTGCGTTGTTTTCTTATTCGTTATCTTTGCTGAAGACATAGAGGAATCGAGTTAAAATAAAAAATAGCGATTGATTCTCATCTAGTAGGTACTTGAGGAATAACCATTCTATATTGGATTTTTGACGTTTCGGTTTTTATTGGTAACCATTGCTGAAGATATAGAGTACAAATGAATAAAAAAGTAATAATTGCAGTTCGTCTACGATAAATAACCTCTTCAATTATATTATTGCCAGTCATTTTTTTTTTGACAACTGTTGAGCGATTGTGTGCGTATGTATCTTTTATCTATGATCTGATCCTGCTTTTAGAATAAATCCAGCCTTACTGCAAATAGCAGAGTGTGAAGCCAACAACTAAAAATCCATCACGACATCTAGCGGCAGCCAAGCCCTCAAGGAAAGCCATCAAGGCTACCATCAGCGAAAAACGCCTGGTGTGCACCGGGCTTTAGTCTTTGTCCCAGAAGACTTTCACGTACAACCTTCTCTGCTTTGAAATCGCGATCCTTCAAATTTATTTTACTCGAAACCAAAAATGTCAGAAGTAAAGAAATACTTCCGGTGGAAAAATTTAACCAAGACCGTACGGTATACCTTCTGAGTGATACCCAAATTGAAATGAAAATTCTATTTCTCCACAACTCAACCTTTTTCCATGTTCATTTTTACTTAATACATAGTTTTCTTTTTGAATAAATAATTTCGAAAACTAAAACAATAAAAGAAATAACCATGGCACCAACTAATAAATAAAATAAAGGTAGATATTGAATTAAATCGGGTAATTCTTCTGATGATTTTTCTAAATTGAAAGATCTTTGAAGATGTATTTCTTGGTCTAAATAATACATGATTCCAGATTCTCGCATTTTAAGAAAACTAGAAAAAACAACATAATTTTATTAAAAATAGACCTTATAAAAATGAGTGTCATTACTTAAAGTGTTTGGCATTTTTGAGAAAAATTGCTCTTTTTGGAAGGGTGTAAATATAAAAAATTATTTTTGTTTAGATCAGTGGTTACCCGAAAGCAGGGACGGCGGAACGATCTTAGTCCAGGGGGGGGGGGGGGTCAAAACTTGGAAAGTGATGTAGGTCTCCCTCAGAAAATTTTGAAGCAAATTGGTACAATTTAACCCATTTAAGCAGTTTGTAGCTGTGGTTTTATTGAAAACTGAAAGAAAAAAGAGTTCAAATTTTTGTTTGTAGTCATAATTTTTGAGTTTAGGTTCAAAGGGTAATAAAATAAAACGAAATTAATTAGCAATATATACTTGTATTATTCTTAGCAAATATGAGTAATCAACTTATGTAACTAAGAAAACAAAACCTTTGTTCATCAAAAAAAGAATTAATTAAAAAACTACCGGTAACCGGTAATTAATGTTCAATAAATTAGACACGATCTTAATTTCTTTCTTTAGGAGGTCGGCTGAGCCTCTTGACCCCTTGGAGAAATTCCCAGGGGGTCAGCTGACCCCCTGTCCCACGGTTCCGCCGTCCCTGCCAGAGAGCCTAACAAATGGTCGGTGGTCATCTACATGCTCTAAGTCAAGTTGATTTCGTTTAATTTTCCTGTATAAGTCAAATTTCCTAATATTTTGAATTGGCAGTGTTGTTCTGTACTGGAAAAAGATTCTGAAGAGGAAATATGATAGCGATTATATAAATCTGGGCTCACTGTAATTGAAGAAAATGAGATGATACTCCTGTGCAGTGGAAGATTTAAAAGTGGCCTGACCCATGGGGCCCATATTATATTATTTAACATTAAATAATTAAAAATTAAAATATAGTCATTATGTATGTGCAATGATAAATTTATCAAATAAATAATATTGGGCCCTTTTTAATTCTACAGCCCAGAGCCCCCAAACACCGAAATCCGCCACTGTCCCTGCCCGCATTGCGCTGTGGTTTTCAGCATTAAAAGAAGTAAAACAATCTCTATTTTATAATAACTCCCGTTAGGGCTCACCTTTTAGCTTTTATAGCAAAAAACAACAACAGGAGCTTAGGTTGATTTACGAGTTAAAGGATATTCCAATATTGTATGTAGACTTGGATGAATAACAAATGTCTCAGATGGCGAGAAATCTTGTTGATATAATAGAGAAAAAGAATTATAAATGAGAAAGAAACAGATATTATTTTATCGATTTCATCTATCTGGTGGTTCACAGTACTTTTTTAATATAAGAAAATAGCATTTTGATTAAGAATTTTGTAGTGTAAAAGAAATTTTATGAAAAGATCCAATTTTTTATTCCGGGAGTAAATCAACTAGAAATGGGCAAAAGTTTTATTTTTTTCTCATTAGATATTTATTCAAATCTATTGAAATTTCATATCTATCTGTTATTTTCATTTATCTTTATATCAAATTATTAGCAAATTTGAATTTTAAAGGGTAGTTTATTTGAAGTCTAATTTGACAAAACGCTAATAACTCCGTTGGAATTTTTTAAAAATATGAAATTAATAGATATTATAAAACCAATTAATTATTAATAATTTAATTCAATTTTGAACGAAATCGGTTCAGTACTTTTTGAGGAAATTGTTAAAAACCATCTTAACCATAAAAAACGATGTTTTTTAAAAGCACGAGATGCCTTTGAAAAAAGTTAAAAAGGTCATATGAAACAAAATATTGACTTGTGACATGGAGGTGAATTTTAAAATGTTTCTAAAACGGCCTTTCATAGACGGTTTTCGGGGTTTTTGACGATTATCTCAAAAAGTATTCAATCGATTTTGTTCAAAATTGATTTAAATTATTAGTAATTAATTGTTTTATAATATTTATTAATTTCAAATTTTTAAGAAAAATTACAACCCAGTTATTAGCGTTTTTTCAAATTAGGATTCTAATAAAGTAATCTTTAAAATAAAAATATTTTAATAAAAAATATTTTCTATAAAAGATAACAGAAAATAACAGAGAGATATGAAATTTCAAATGATCATTCATTGGATATGTAATGAGAAAAAATAAAACTTTTGGTATTTCTAGTTGATTCGCTCCTGGCAGAAAAGAAATTAAATCTTTTCATAAAATTTCCTTTAAACTACAGGAAATTTTTAATCGAAATGCTATTTTCTTATATTAAAAAGGTACTGTGAACCACCAGATAGATGAAATCGATAAAATAAGATCGATTTTTTGTCTGTTATATCAAGAAGATTTCTCGCCATCTGAGACATTTGTTATTCATTCAAGTCTACATACAATATTGGAATAACTTTTAACTCGTAAACTATTGATTTTAGACTTTTAACTCATATGAACTTGTCTGTTGGAAATTAAATATTATTTAATAAAGATCATTATATAAATGTGTGTAACTCGAAGGGTTAGGCAGTAATGGTGAAATTTATGTGGAAAGTTAACTAGATAAATAGTTCTCTATCGCCCTAAATATTCAATATTAAAAAACTCTAATGAACAAACATTTTGATATTTTAACTTACTAAAATAAAGTTTTTTTATCTATAATTAGTTCCCAGGGAAATTTAATTAGCTTTAGGATTGAAATTTCAAAATTAAATATTTTTTTCTGAGAAAAGTAAACATTATTGTATTGTGTAATGTGGAACGCCCCTCTGCCCCCCCCCCCTCGAACTACGCCCATGGACTTTATAATCTTTTTTAACAACACTTCAGAAACAGGGGTGAATTTAGGCACCTTCACGGACTGCAGTTCAGGGTCTCGTTTAATCAAAGGGGAGCCCTCTCTCGACTAGAAAATAAAAATAAAGGAAAAATAAGTTATTCAAAAGTTTTTCGTAGGTAAATAAATAATTGGCTTTCAGCACTATTTGGAATAAAATATTAATTATCAATGTTTTAAATCCTAAATAAGTAAAAAAGTAAAGGTATATAGAAAGTATATAGAAAAAAAAAACAATAACCTAAGCTTGAGTTAATTTGAGTTAATTGAGTAGGCCCAAAGAGTGTTGGTCTAGCCCCCTGGTAGGAAAGCTTATAAAAATAATGACGAAATGGCACATTAACTTGAAATTCGATTTTTTGCTTCTCCTTTACTCTTCATTTGAAAACTTACACTGAATTGAACCACCTCGTATAGGGACTATGTTTTTGAAGAGCAAACGAAATGTGAAAGGTGCCTATCGGTTCAGGAAAAGATACAACTGGGCACGATATCAAATGAATGAATGCTTTGATAGTACTTTGATCTATTAGTAATGCATAATTAGGTTTAGTACAAAGCCATTCAACTCCTCTTTATAGTCTTTCGGTTGAGGAGATAATGTTAGACTTTTAAAAATCTTTTGTAAGAAAGAATTATTATTATTGGTCTAAAATATAAAAATAATTATTATTTTTGGGTCATTTGAAATTTTCCAATCACATCTTATCAGTTGTCACATACCTTGAGAAGCATATAAAACGCTGATTTTTTTCGTTCAGCAACAGAATATGTGCCCTGTCCATTAATGTAATGAAATCTTTGAACGGTAGTTTATATTGTTTAATAGTAAATCGAGATATCAACGATGCCGAATATGAGGTCAAAATCAAAATTGCAAACAAATACAATATCACTTTTGATAAATTGAGTGTTTTAAAAGAGTTAAATCAGAAAACCCACTAAAAAAAACCACGATTAAAAATGTAATATAAATAATTTACATTTTGTGCATGTAGATACACGGTCGGTTTTCAAAATTGGTTTCTAGAGCAGAGGTTCTCAACCACTCTTTGGCGAGTACAAAGATGTATGTTAATTTATTTGGGACTACATTTTCACAAGGACTAATAAACGGGTAGCATTTTATAATGTTTCCGGAAAAAAATTTATAAAAATATTAATACATTTTTATAATATGTTTAAAATAAACAATAACTTTTTGGAGAACCCTCTACAAAATGAGAGATACATAATTATCTCATCGAACCCTACTTTGAAGAAATTTAGTCTAGAGTAAATGTTCAATTTACAAACAGAATTATTAACATTTTAATAATTATTTTTTTTAAATTCAAAATATTAAAAATGTTTAATTGAAAAGATTGTGTTTTGCCGAGAGTAGCGGAGTTGTTGATTAAAGAGAAATCAAAGAGGTTTTCTTCTGCTTGATTTCTCTTTATTAAAATATATTATAATATAATATTTATATATATCTTACCTTGGAAACATAAAATATTAAAAACTGACAAACTATTTACTACAAAATAATGAAAGCAATTCCATAATGTCATTTTTCTGTCAATTTTGAGTAAAAATTTAGTTACTGTTATCAATAGTATAATGGTCAAGTTGAAAATAACAAAACAAATCCAGAGATCGTGATGAAATGGCGCAAAATAGACACCGGATTGTAAATCCATCGGAGGTCGTTTTAAGTAAACTCGAAAACTACAAAAAAATTAATATTAAATCATGATTCATTATTTTTACTTTAACATACAGGGTATGGTCAAATATTGTTATCGCGCATGAAAAAACTTTGTTTTGCTTCGTTTTTTCGAAATATCTTAAAAAAAGCTGAAACTATTTAATAAAAAAAAATTGAGTGACATCATGGAGTTTCGATCTACAAAAAAGCTCTAATGAGTGAAAATCGAAAAAATTATATTTTACGAGGTATTAATTATTTTATCAAAATGTCTGTTTGTACGATAGTACGTTAGCTAATTTTGTGTACGTTCTAGCTCAAAAACTAGTGTGAATATCAAATGAAATTTCACATGTAATTTTGGTGATTAAGAGCTGATTAGATTTTCCTTGAAATCGAACAAAAAATTAAGGAGGAGATTGGTTTAAATATTTAAAATTATAAAAACTTTCAAACCCCCCTCTCTCCAAATGAAATTTTTTTTGAAAAAACGAAGCAAAAAAAACATCACTTTTTTATACACGATTATAATACTTGCCCATACCCTGTATAGTAAAGTAAAAATTATATTTTTGATGGAAAGAGCGGTCTCCTGGTAGGTTAAGCTTTCTAGGGTATCAAATAAAATGTAGGAGCTTTGTCGACATTGACGCCGAGGTTAGAAAACATTTCTGCTATTAACTTACTGTGAAATTTCACTAGGAATGATATAATCCAAATAAGGTAATCTGTGGCTCATGAGGATCATTCGTGTAGTAAACATTTTCCCTTTTTTAATGATTTCAATATCATGAGTGATATCACCTTGTGTCACATGTTGATACACTTTTTCCTATGACACTAAAAATTAATTAAAAGAAAAAAATTCAAAATCATTCCAAAAAAGTGTGGTCGGTAGTAGTAGATCTGGTTATATGCAGTGGCGTAGGAAGGTATAGAATTTTTATGAGGGGGGGGTCAGTGACTGACCATCTGATTTGTTCTGGAATCTTATTCACCCCGGAATTATTCTTCTAAGTCGTATGGCTCATAAATGAGGTGTCGTGATCGGTGTGTAGTAATATGGCCCTGTTCACAGTAAGGCGCCACTTATTTCTGTCATGCGCCCCAGAGGACTGCCAGTTAGTTTGGTCACCTGGTCGATCCATCTTGATGGAGACCTCCCTCGTAATCTTTTACCCCAGACTTTTCCTTCTATAATGATCTTCTCTAGCGTATTCTCTCGACGTATTATATGCCCGAAGTATCGGAGAATTCGGTGAGAGACAATATCATCCAGACGCACCTGTACTCCCAGCTCACTTAGGATCGAAATATTCGTACGACGGGCCGTCCAATGAATTCTAAGAAGCCTTCGCCGATACCATCCCGGGATAGGTAAAACAAAATTGAAATGATTTTCCAGACACAGCTATGTAGTAATAGGATGTGGTTCGAAAAGAAAAATTTAACTGTCACATGTAGGGGAACATACAGTACATGCAACCTCTTAAACCAAACTCCTTACCTACGTCCCTGGTTATATGACATTTTTAATTAATTTAATTAGTTATGCAAGAAGCGGCCCACAGAGAAGTTGTAACTCCTATAGGTCTTGACAAATCCTAGGATTACAAGAAGATATAATGATCAAACAAAAAGGTAGAGATGAGGGACCTTGTGATCGGATTGTAGAAGACTTCTTGATGGTGTCGGAAGAGAGGGATGGCACGTGATTCTTCAGTGGATACCTAGCCATGTGGGTATCAGAATCAATGAGAGGGCTGATGCCTTAACCAAAGAGAGACTACACTACTCCAGCTGTGCCCGACTTCTTTGCAGTCTGCCAGAGTCCAGATCGACATGGCGACGAGGCGTTGGATTGAGGAAGCCCTGGTGGCCTCTTCGTCTGGCAAGAGCTGGGCGACCTTGGTTACCGACGGCCCTATCCGACGCGACTTATCCCGAGCGATTAGCTTGGCTGTCTTTCGGACAACGATTGGGCACGACTATCTTGCGCACTTACATTGCATCGGGGTCCTTCCATCACCTGCGTGTCCGCTTTGTGGTCATGGGATCATGAATGCAGCACATCTATCCGACTGCCCGGCATTGCATCACACTTTTGAGGATGGGGAGAGGGCGGAGTAACAAAATGGCCCATCTATACTGGTCAGCGCGTCGCCAAATGGCCCAACACCCAAGGGTGGGCGTCGGCTAGTAAGTAAGCTTTTGTGGCGTTATATTTGTTTCGGGGTCCCAGAAAATGTGACGCAGAGTGACGAAGGGGGGTCCAAAAAAGCAAAATTTTGGCTAAGGTATTTTATGAAATTCCCCTAGGCAGGAAGAAAACTCCAGTTCTTAAAAGCCAATGGGAATAAACGTATTATATTAGCGAATTAAGTAGTGTGCATTAGGGTGGTCCTTATTTTGGGTATTTTCCAATTTTTACGCTGACAGAGGCTAATATGGTTCGAAATAAATGAAAAAAATATCCCCCATGTTCCAAGTCTCTCTCAATTTTAACCTGTTCCGCACGCACAGCGATGTAAGTTTCCCATCTAAATAACATGGGGTTTTTGACATTGAACGATCAAAGAAATGGTTCAAAAAATTTGAAACTCTGTAGGCATTACCCTTATACCTAATAGTAGCTATTCTTCAGAATTTTTACAGATTTTTAGCTATTATGATTTTGAAGTCTCTAACTTATTAACACTAAGATATAGCATTATTTTATCTAGCTGTAACTCCAAAATTATAATGGCTAAAAATCTGTAAAAGAAACTTGCATCGCTGTGCGACACAGGTTAAAATTGAGAGGAGAGACTTGAAACTTGGGGGATATTTTTTTTTATTTATTTCGAATCATATGAGCCTCAGTCAGCGTAAAAATTTGAAAATACCCAAAACAAGGACCATCCTAATGTCCATAGCTTAGAAAACCGACTTTATCATTAATTTGTGCTCTAAGGTGTCGATAAGTTCAAATAATTTATTATATATAATCATATAACATTTATTTAATTATATTGGGCTTCATTATGCGTCCTGTTTCATAAACATTTATGCAATAAAATGGTGTGATCTTATAAACCACGTATTTTAATACAATTTTAAACCTGGTCTAAGATGGAAATGTGATTACTTACGTAAAATTGAATCGATTTTGTAAAATAACTAGTTTATTCCCATAAATATCTTGTGGAATTATCTCTTCTTTAATTCGATTTCCTATAGTCCGAATTGGAGGTATCTAAAAGGAATTAAAACACTTTATTATTTTATTCGGTTTCATTTTCTTTTTTAAATACTTATATTCACTATTTTATTCTTGAGATTTAAATAATAAATTCACACAAAAACTTATTTATTATTAAATTCCCACTTTGAGGCTTATTTAGGCTCAAAATAATAACATAAAGTTGTCATTTCTACGAAAATTATACTCTTACTTTATTAAATAGTTTTTATAAATTAAAGTATTTTGAGTCACATAAAATAAATAAGTAGAGTCATTTTAATCAATTATCATTATTTATTTGATCGATTTACGAACAGTTACGGTCACCCCTGGTTGACTATCTTCAGTACTACTGAAAATTGAAACATTTTATAAGTTTTTTATACAATTACAGAAAATAAAGACCATAAAATTTCACATTCATTCATACAATTTCGCTCAAGATTTGGAATTTGTCACTCTGCATACATAACTAATTCTTAATTTATTAACATTGATATTTCAATAAGAATTATTTATAAATTATTTATAAATACTTGTGATTGATTAGAATTTATTTTGAACTGATAATCAATTAAATAAAAACATTTTTATATGGTATATTGTGTTTATAAATGATTGAAATATCTATGTTACTAAGTTAAGAATGAGTTATGTTTGCAAAGTGACAAATTCCAAATCCTGAACGATGTATGTATAATTGTGAAATTGTATAGTTTTTAATTTGTGTAATTGTATAAAAATCTTATGAAATGTTTAAATTTTCAGTTCCACTGAAAATGGTCAACCAGGGGTGACCGAAACTATCTGATAATTCAATGAAATAAATAGTAATAATTGATTAAAATTATTGTAATATTTATTTATTTTATGTGACTAAAAAAACCCTTTAATCTCTAAAATTTAAATTCTACATAACTCATTTAGGTTTTAGAAGTATCTTAATTAAATTTGTATATTATATAGAGGTGAAAAAATACTTGGAAATAAATTTTTTTGCATCCTTCGTCAAGGGATAATATTTTATGAAGGTCCCTTCTTTTGAGTAATTTTTCGATTTTGATAGGAAAATAAAATTTCATTTCCACCAAAATTATACTTTTAATTAAATGAGTATATTTTATATATTATATAATACATACTATCATCATCATCAACATCAGCCTGTCGATATCGACAATCCACTGCTGAATATAGGCCTCTTCCATCAAATGGAAGGGGGTTGGCATTAAGTCACCACGCTTGCCAGACGGATTGGTGACTAGGAATCAGATTATAGCCGGTCAAATATCAATGCAGGGACTCGGACTCGAACCCGGGACTCCTGCTTAGAAGGCTAGTGTCTTTAAGCTCTCGGCTAATCCGATTCCCATACATACTATAATTTCGTTAAAATGTCTCGGAAAAATATTTTTGTACGTCTTTCGCAGTAAGGTAACTAATATCCACCTGAGTCCCTAGTCAAGTTCTTAGGTTCCAGCCCCTATATAAGAAAAACAAGTTGACGTGTTCTGGTCTGGCCATCCACTTGACTTTACCATACAACCTGAGGTCCCAATGATTATGTATACAAAATTTGGTTGAGTTTGGTACAAGAACTTATATTTTCATTTTTTGATCCTCCCCCCCCCCCGATTTTTGGCGGTTAGTTTTTGCATTTTTAGACTTCTGGGGTCCCACTGATTATGTATACAAAATTTGGTTGAGTTTGGTACAAGGGCGTATATTTTCATTTTTTGACCCTACACCCCCCATTTTGGGCAGTTAGTTTTTCCATTTTTAGATTTCTGTGTGCCCACTGATTATGTATACAAAATTTATTTGGAATAAGAGCCTAGATTTTCATTTTTTGACCATACACCCCCCCCCCCCCTTTTGGCCGGTTAGTTTTTGCATTTTTAGACTTCTGGGGTCCCACTGATTATGTATACAAAATTTGGTTGAGTTTGCTCAAACGGCCTAGATTTTTAATTTTTAACCCCCCTCCACCCCCTGGTCGATATGCACCAAAATCTAATCAGCTCTTAATCTCAATGGACCGTGTGAAATTTGGTTTCGATATTCACACTAGTTTTTGAGCTAGCTCGTCCACAAAAATTTGGTAACGCACAGACTAACTAATGACCAGACAACCAGACAGACTAACAGATATTTTGACAAAACAATTATTATCTCGAAAAATATAATTTTTTCTATGTTCACTTAATAAGGCTTTTTTCTAGAGCGAAATGATATAGTTTCGCGCAATTGTTTTAATCAATCAATTTTGAGATATTTTGGAAAAAAGAAGGAAAAAACCACTTTTTTCATGCACGATTACAATACTTGACCATACCCTGTATGGTAAAATAAAAATTGGTTGTTCATACTAAGTATCTACACTCCTTACGGCGTCAGCACCTCACGGCTTGCTTGGGCTTTATTTACGCCATTGAGTTTTGAGCTTAAAAGAGCCTCAAACTTAAACCTTACGATAATAATAATTTTTAAGTATTTGAGTATTTTTTGTTTTTGGCTTAAATCCCAAGACTAAACATTATGCATATAAAAAAATCTGATGATTGATTTAGAACTTACAATGGAATAAAAAGCATTCATAACTAATCCGTGTAGATTATTCCTTCTTTGATAGAAATTCATTGGTGAGTTCTTTTGAAAATATTCAAAAGGCTGTTCAATCAATGGTATTTCTTCTCCTATATGATATACTTCCACAATGCTTAGCTTGCCAGTGATATTGATGGATGTTGGTTTAGCCACCAGAAATTGAGAATCGAAAGGGAAATAAATTCCCTTGAAGGCTTGTTGCAAAGGAGACGAATCAGGATAAAATATTAACCACCAAACGCCAGGATTTCGGAATGATAATTGTTGAGCTTGCTGAATAATAATAAAACTAAAATGATTACATAAAATATTATCTATCGCTTGTTGGATTTACAATTGTTTTGTACTAAACTACCAGGGGCGGCCGGTGACATTTCAATCATGGGATGCTGCCAAAAAATTTAACCCTTCAATTTCAAAAATACTATTTTATTTTTCGCTTTTTTTTTATAAAATTCGTCGATAAACGCAGAATTTGTCATTATTTTTCATATTTAACATACAATTTTTTATAACACGGTATGAAAATACGCATCCACAGCATCCATGGACCGCACGCCTCTGTAAACTATCCTTCCACCTCTCCCCGGTTCCAAAAGATAGAGAAAAGATTTTTTTAATGATAAATGTCCAAGAAGGCATTACACTAAGAAATACGTATAAGTCAGATTTGATCTTTTTCAGAAGGAAGAGGAGAAATATACAGGCGCTAATACCAAGTCGAAAGTATTTGTGGAATTGAAGAATTGTAGATTTTAGACTACGGGAATTATGAAAGCGAAAAGGGCGTTCTCTCTAGTATTCTCAACTTTAGAAGTGATATTTCATAAGAATAAAGTAATTCAAGAATGATTAAATCAAATATAAATTTATCATTAATTATTTATACGAATGGACAGTAAAAATACATTAGTATATATATATATACTTTTTTCAAGATGTTGATCTCTTGAACGTCGAAAAGTTGATAAATATTAAGAGAATTTAAGCTATTATAGTTTAATGTTTCTGACGACATTTTTAAAAAGCTGGTCCATATATTCAATTTATTGACGTATTTTAATAAGTTGAAATAGAAATCTGGAAAAGAAAAGTTTGATAAGTAAACGAATAGAAGAAAAAAGTTTAATTAAAATGTTAAAGCTTGGCATATCGATCGATGCCAAACTGCCAGCCTTTGGATTCACACCAACACTTCGCAAATGGATAGAAAGCTTTCTTACAAACCGAAGTATAAAAGTTGTGGTGGATGGAACATCATCTGAATCGTTCTCCACAAACTCTGGTGTTCCCCAAGGCTCCGTAATCTCCTCCACACTCTTCCTAATTTATATAAACGACCTTATTGATCAAACGGCAAACCCCACTCATTGTTACGCCGACGATAGCACTCTACACGGCAAACCCTCACTCCCGAATAATCGAATCAATGTTGCCTCCTCAATTACTCTCGACCTAGACAAACTGAATAAATGGGGCTCTCAAAATTTAGTTAACTTTAATTCAAACAAGACTCAATGTTGTCTAATTTATAGGCGCGAAAATAAAGATTTCCCTGATATTCACTTCGATTCGTATACCCTGAAAATGTGTAACAGCCTATCCATGTTGGGCGTCTCTGTCGCATCTGACCTGTCTTGGAATGAACATATCTCCTCTGTAGCGAAATCTGCAGCAAGGAAGATTGGCTTCTTATTCAGGTCCAAGCAATTTTACAAACCCCCACAACTTCTCACCATCTACAAGGCCCAAATCCGCCCCTGTCTCGAATACGGCTCTCATCTATGGAGAGGAGCCTCAAAATATTCTGTTGCTACCCTTGATGCAATTCAGAAACGAGCCGTCAGGCTAATTGACGATTCTACCCTCACCGACTCCCTCGACTCGCTGGCTCATCGAAGAAATGTCTCTGCCCTTTCCCTTTTCTATAGATACTATCACGGCAGGTGCTCTGATGAGATAAAATCAATAATTCCCCCAAAGCATGCTTTGCACGCAGCACACGTTTTGCCGACTCCCAACACTATTTTGCGGTCAAACTGGAAAAGTGCCGGACCACTTCATTCGCCAATACATATATCCCCATGACTTCAAGGAACTGGAACTCCCTCCCAGCCTCCATCTTTCCCAGCACTTATAATCTTCAAACCTTCAAAACCAGAGTGCATAAACACCTACGTCTACACCCTCTCACTTAATCAACTTTCCCTTCTCTTCGGTAATGCAAGGGTCTTTCGAGATCCATAGGGGCTGCATCTTTACTGGTACACCCCTTCTTGCATTCGATTGCATTAAAAAAAAAAAAAAAAAGATGTAGATTATATATTCAAACTTTTACCAAAAATTTAGCGCTTGAGATTTAACGCTTTATTTTTTTTATTTAAAGCTTTTTAACTATTCAATCTTTTTTCCACGTATTAGAAAAATATTGAATTATAAAACATACATAAATAACTAATTAAAACCCTCAAAATATAGCCTGAATTTCAACTAGACTTATGACGTTGGTGCGCCTGTATTTAGGCAACTAATTGAGCAGAGAAGAATGAAAGCTGCGTATGAGCTAGGCGAGTCCAGTCGTTGATGGAATGCTTCAGAGCTTATGCTATGGAAGCCATCAAGTATGTATTAAAGAACAATTTTTACATAAGCTTTAAATAGGTAGAAAATAGAAAAGATAGAGTTTACCATATATAAACATTCGGGTTTTGGTGCCTCAATTCCATTTTTAACCGACTTCAAAAAAGGAGGAGGTTCTCAATTCGACTGATTTTTTTTTTGTGTCTATGTTACCTGATATCTCCGCCAATTGTGAACCGATTTTGATTATTTTTTTTGCTTTGGGTTCACTCTAGCTTCTGATTGGTTCCGTTTCTTTTTCATTGGTATTGGATTTTTTTTATATGTTTGTTCAGGCATAACTTCTTTGTTTTTTAACCGATTTTAATGATTCTTTTTTTGTTGGAAAGAGGGTATCTTAGGGGTGGTACTATATTAATTTGGTCAAGTTCTGAAGATATGATTAATGACCAAATAATCAAAATTATAATAAATAAAATCTTTTATAAAAAAAATCTTAAAACATTCATTTAAAACCCGCAAACGTTTCGATAGAATTTCTATATTTATGAATTGAATTTAATTATCATTTTCTGATTCAATCGGCCGACGCTTTCTCTTACGAGATGCATGCAAGATATTATATTAAGTCACTTCACCGGGAACAAAGCCCATTTAGACAGCACATAAGTAAAGTGTTAGTAGGGTTAGTGAGGGAGCCGAGTTTTTAGCCGGCAGAAATTTTTATTTGCCAGCCAGGATCGAACCCCGCCCTTCGGCTCCAACATCGTCATAATCGATCGATGCCCAAGCAGGGCCAGCGCGTTAGCCGGCTCGGATAACACGACTCCCCAATAACATCACTAAAAAGAGAAAAATAAAAATAATTTTTATAAAAAAAATAAAACCGACTTCAAAAAATTAAAATTCAACAAATAAAATAATAATAATTCAAAAATCAAATAAAATGCACTAAAAGGTATAAAATAATTATCTAATTTAGTTACAACTAAACGACGAAATATTAACATGAAATTACTTTTTGAAGTCGGTGCCAAACATATACATTTTATGAATCGCACTCGACTGATCTTAGTACGTTTGGCGGGTACGCTCGCTTATAAGTATAGTTTGTTTGGCACCGACTTCAAAAAGTAATTTCATGTTAATATTTCGTCGTTTAGTTATTCTATACCTTTTAGTGCACTTTATTTGATTTTTGAATTATTATTATTTTATTTGTTACATTTAATTTTTTTGAAGTCGGTTTTATTTATTTTTTTTATAAAAATTATATTAATGTGATTTTGCTTTTTACTTTATCTAATGCGAAGGGTCCTCAGGTAAAGACTACAGAACCCATGGTATCAAACAAAGTCACAAATTGTAGTATTCAATCACGTTGAATTTTAGCATGTGACGGTTTTGTCAAAAATTATATGGGATCTCATCCAGAGGCCTTATAATATAAATATATTGAAAATGGCTTAACCAATATTCATAACTTTTCAGTAAATAGGTGTTGGTTCAAGGAGAACATTTTTTAATAATAAAAAATTAAGTAAAATTACGAGGTGGGTTTCACATAAAGTACATGTAATGTAATAAAGTTATTCCTCTAGTATTATAAAATAATCGATCGTTATTTTTGATTTTAAGTCAATATGGACTTCAAATATCAAGTGATATCTGATTACTACTAAAGGAATAAACATATTAATATTTCAAATGACTTTGGATAAAGTCTAGCTACCAACGTTCCTTACCAGTTTATTTAAATTAAATCTCTGAAACTAGAAATCCCATAATCTAATAGGTTATTAGTGCTTGAAAAATATGTTATAAACATTTCTAAGCAAAAAATTGTCAATTAATATTCGTTTACTATCTTTATACTAAAAAAAATGATCTAAAAACAAAGACTCGCACTGGAGTGGTCCAAAGACAACAATTTCAATGAATGTACAAAATTCTAAATAAGATGTTTAAGTGAATTTACTGGCTTAGCTCAGCGAGAATATAAATTACACTGAAAACTGTAAGCAATAATTACCATTATTAAGTGTTGTGGTGTTACTTAGCAATATATTTATACAGCGGAATTTTAAATATTTTTGTACATATTTTATCGTGTTTATAGTATTTTCTGTTTGCATACTATTTATTTGATGTATATGTATAGTAGCCAACAACAAAATCAAAATCCCAAATTCTCTCATTTTTAAAACGAAATTCATCCATTCATAGGTATTTCTATATAATTTTTTATTTTATTTTGCAGGTTTTTATAAAGAAATTCCGTCATTAAAACAACACTTTTTATTAAACATGTTTTTTCTTCATCTATCTAAATCTAAAATACTATAATTCTATGATAATTTCAAATGTTATATCGGCAATTTTCGATCTCATCAGGATATACTTAGAGGAAAAGAAATTGATATAACCTATATAAATTGAAATGTAGTTTTGAAAAAAATTATTTATTAATAAATAGGACTTTAGATATTGAAATGATATCCATTCGAAATTATAAATAAATTTGGAAATAGTCTTGATAGCTAAAAAATAGGTAAAACTAAACAACATTTTATGAAATTATAATTGGTTTAATATAAAGGATACTGTCCAATATGAATTTGAAATTTTTTATAGAAATCCAAGTCATCAGACAAATATGTATATTATTTTGTTATTAAAAAAATTGTCATTTCATTGGGCTTCAATTCTTATACACGTATTGAAAAATATTTAAATTCTTATTACTCGAAAATCATTGATTCTAGAGATTTAATCCATATAAGATTTTTTGTTAGAAATTTAATTTAGATTAATAAATAACTTTTAAGGAGATGGGTGTTGGTTCTAGGTGAAATATTTTTACTTTGCCATACAGGGTATGGTCAAGTATTGTAATCGTGCATGAAAAAAAGTGTTTTTTTCCTTCTTTTTTCGAAATATCTAAAAAACGGCTGACACTATTTTGATTAAAAAAATTGAGTTCGCTCTACAAAAAAGCTTAATAAGTGAACATCGAGAAAATTATAGTTTTCGAGAAAATAATTGTTTTGTCAAAATGTCTGTTAGTTAGTTAGTCAGTCTGGTTGTTAGGGCAGGTTGTATGTCGCAAGGTAAATGCTTTTTACCACTAACAAAGTGCCTGTCATCTGATTGGCCACTCCAGTGGCTCCATTTACCATCTACCGTTTGTTAGTGGTAAAAAGCATTTACTTTACGACATACAACCGGCCCTTAGTCTGTGCGTTACCAAATCTTTGTGGACGAGCTAGCTCAAAAACTAGTGTGAATATCGAAACCAAATTTCACACGTAGTTTTGGTCCATTGAGATTAAGAGCTGATTAGATTTTGGTGCATATCGACCCAAAATTAAGGGGGGTGGAGTGGGGGTTAAAAATTAAAAATCTAGGCCATTTGAGAAAACTCAACCAAATTTTGTTTACGTAATCACTGGATCCCCAGAAGTCTAAAATGCAAAAACTAACCCCCCAAAATGGGAGGGGGGGGTCAAAAAATGAAAATCTTGCCCATATACCAAAATCAACCAAATTTTGTATGCATAATCAGTGGGACCCCATAAGTATAAATATGCAAAAACTAACCACCTACATGATTATAAATAATTTCAGGGGGCAGGTTGTATGGTAAAGTCAAGTGTATGGCCACATCAGAACACGTCAGCTTATTTAATAATCAATTAAATTAATTTTTTTGTTTATTTTACTAAATAATTTATATCTCTGGAACGACTTGATCGATTGAGTTGAAGTTGAGTGCAGTGGCGACTCCAGACTTTAATTTTGGTGATCATGTACCTGGGGCTTCCGGCCCCCTCCCGTTAAAATTTTTAAAATTATGGGTTTTGATCATGCTCCAAACACAAAATACAACGTTCCAATGTCCTTATGATTACTTACTTCCTGTAGCCAAACAACATTTCCAATGTTTTAGCCTCCTCTATAATGCCTCGCCACTTTGTCCTATCCCGAGCCATAGGCTTCCGATTTCTTTGAGCACCCAACTCTTCAAGATCTCTGGCTATATTGTCCATCTATCTTTGCTGTTGTGAATTTCAGTAAAAACGCTAACCTGCTACACGTTCATGCAGTGTCAAGCTTGCAAATGAGGGCTTGAAATTGTTACAATTGACATTGGTCGAATGATGATTGAATCATACATACTATAAATGAACAAATATTTCTTGGTTTAAATAAAAATGGCCAGTGAAAACAATAGGAGTTCTGATTCTTTAACTTGATTTACCGATACATTTGTTGTACTACACTTGCGTACAGAATACACACAATCAGAGGCGTAGCAACGGGGGGGGGGGGGTGTCAGAATTAATGAAAATTATGAGAGAAGGAGTTAGACTAAAAAGGTGCATCCCCTAAAGGCCTGGGTTGACCTCTCCATCGTGAAAAGAAGAAGAAGAAAAGAGTATTTTATGGGCTGGGTAGGGGTCGAAAGTATCTGTGGATACGGGTCTTAAACAGCTGATGGTTATGTCGCCGGGAAGACGGTGGCCAGAAGCGAGTTCCAGTCTCTGGAGGTCATAGGGATAAAAGTGTTGGCCAAAGCGTTTGACGATTTTTATTCAAATTGACAGCGAAGGGGTGCTGAGCGTTGGAAAACCGCCTGTTTCCCGTAAATAGGGCTTTAGGGGGGATAATTGATTTCAGCTCAGCTCATTGATTTCATTAAACAGACACCATGATAGTATCTGTAATACAGGGAAAGAGCAGATACGGTTCTTATGGCAAACTAGGCGTAATTAAATATATTTCATATGTTTAATCAAGAATTATGTTCTTTTTTTTAATTTCTTGAAGTACCTATTTGTTTTAACCCAGGCCTTTAGGGGATGCACCTTTTTGGTGTAACTCCTTCTCTCATCATTTTCATTAATAAAAAGAAAAGAAACGGTTTGTCGTTGTCGTAACTCATCCCATGAGCCCTGCCTTGGGGGGGGTTCTGACATCCCCCCGTTGCTACGCCTCTGATTGTGTGTATTCTGTACGCAAGTGTAGTACAACAAATGTATCGGTAAATCAAGTTAAAGAATCAGAACTCCTATTGTTTTCACTGGCCATTTTTATTTAAATTAAGAAATATTTGTTCATTTATAGTATGTATGATTTAATCATCATTCGACTAATGTCAATTGTAATAATTTCAAGCCCTTATTTGCAAGCTTGACACTGCATGAACGTGTAGCAGGGTAGCGTTTTTACTGAAATTCACTGCTCTATTACTCTAAATGTAGTTGAATATCAGTCATAATTTTTTTTGTGAGATATTCCTATTTGTATAAAGAACATTTTGTAAAATTTTCAATTTTTTTCATTCACTCCTTTACAGATATTGACCTGTGAAAATTGACATTTAAAGGGTTTTGGTCATTTTTGAAAAGCTCTCGAAAAAAACGAGTGCATTCCCAGAACTATAACTTATACTGCAGGTAGTTATATAAGTATACAACACAGAAATAACTTATTATTAGTGAGTCTCTTTTTCTTCATAAAAATTTATGGATTTAAAAAGTAACGATTTATACATTTTTTCCGAGTTTTTTCAGGAATAGGTTGACTGATTCTCTTTCATGATAGAAAAATTAAAATAATGTATACCTAAAGTTCATTTCATGGTGAATACACTGGTTTTTGAATTATTCTGCTATCTTTAAAAATAGCTTGGCAATTAAACTTTCCGCAAACCACGTTTTTCATTAAAATATGCCCAACCACCATTTTAAAATGGCTGCCAAAAAAAAACTATGGCATATAAATTTTTTTCAAGTACGGTTTTGTGACTGTCTACCTATAGGGAACTCATGATAAAAAAATCAGGAAAATATAAAATCATGAGCAACAAATTTTATTTATATTGGGCGATTTGAAATGGATTGACCCATATATATCTAAATGATATATCTGTATATATATTATTTATTTGTTTGAGACTATAATTTCGAAGAATTGATCTTCATCATTAGTCTTTTTTAATTATAAATATTATTTTTCATTGGATAAATACCGTATGGATATTGAAAATTTTCGATCTTTACTTAGCCAGTTAAAATTAAAAATAATATTTATAATTAAAAAAGACTGATGATGAAGACCAAGTCTTCGAAACTATAGACTTAAACAAATAAATAATATATATACAGATATATAATTTCGATATATATGTGTGTATGTTTATTTGCATCAAGCAGAGGACAACCTCTTTGTTTCTCTTTGTGAATCAACAGCTCTGCTACTCTCTGCAAAGCAAAAACTTTTCAATTAACCCATTTAATTTATAAAATTAAAGCAATAGCATGTTTATTTCTATATCGTTTTAAATGTTTTTATTGGCGGACTAGGAAAGATTTTCTAACATTTTTTGGTCATTTCCGAGTATATTATACCAACTGCCTCCCAGCCCATTGGTCAAGACCATAAGAAAAAATAGGTATAGCATAGGTCATGGATGTCCGACCCATGGCCCGCGCGCTACATACAGCCCAGCACTGCAATGAATGTGGCCTAACATAAAATCATAAACTTCCTTAAAACATTGATATTCATGTGTAGAGATATATTTATTCCCTTTTTCGAAATATGAATGTACATTTGTATAATACGTGAAGCTTTTTTCAAGAATAAAATTCATTAAAAGCAAATTTAAAGCTCAACTACCTATATAAGATAAAAAAAAATAATCAAGTTTCGAATATTTAAAAATTCTTCTTCTCATATTTCCATTTTCTATAATATTATTATTTCAGTAATTTAAATACTACGACACTAACCAAGTCTATAGTTATCATTCTAGTACAAGGAGACAAGGGATTGGGGATATCTAGAAAAATAACAATTAATTGATAATTTGTCTCCTGGACTAAAACATGTCAGGACTTGTCTTTTAGATCTTTCCTCGTTATTTCATGTCAATAGATAATAATGATTAGTCAAGGATTATTATATCCGTGACCCTTTTAAAAAAATAAATTATCATTCGTCATATCCCTCTTTAATCACATTCTATAATTAAATTAATTATCCCAACAGGAAAAAATATAAACATATACTAATGCATAATATCAATTTTTGTAAGTATGTAGGTATAGGAAGCTATCTTCAAGTATTAGTAGTTCGTATTTCGTGCATTCGATTGCATTAAAACAAAAACAAAAAAAAAGTAGGAATGAAATTTACGAAAAGCAAAATTAGAAGCTCACTATGAACTAAAAAAAAATAATAAAGTTCTTGTTTCTACATTATTAACTATCTTTTTTGAATAACAAATATCAATAGAATTATAATATTTTATCCGCAGACCGAGACAATTTATTTTCTTCAAATATGGCCCGTGTAAGCCAAAAGGTTGGAAACACCTGGCATAGATAATCTAATAACAAGCTCTTGAAGTTTCGATAACTATGCTGGCCAAATATCTACCTACCTACCTTTAAGTTAAATAAATATAAATGGGAAAAATAGTATAAAATACATATTTTAAAAGTAAATGTACACGCATCATTTGTGAAAAACACCCTGGTACTTAACTCGTCAGATAGTACCTAAATTAGAATTATCTTTAAAAATTCTAGTTATTTAACTAACTTTTACTGTAAAATTCATTTTAATATATAAACATCAAATTTCAATGATTTTCTCGTGTGTTGGTGGTTTCTATGGATATATTATTTTCCTAAGGAATGTTCTGAAAAAATTGTCTCTTGGGTTGTTTTCTGTTTCCTTCTTCTTTGAGCGATAAATTAACTATTTTATGGTACATCTCGTTTATTCACCTGGCTTTTATTTGGATATTAGTATTTTACGAAAACACAATTTCATATTTCTGAATGAACTTCATGAACATTTTCTCTTATGATGCAGGTGCATATGAATCCGGATATGAGGTTGGTCCTTATGGACAATTTCAACATGAAACCCGAGGACCAGATGGAGTCGTATATGGCTATATAGACCCGAATGGAGATCTTCGAGTGTATCACTACGTTTCTGATGGATGGGGTAAGTCATTAAAAAAAATAGGGTAAATGAACACAAGAATCTAAAACCAAATAAAGTGATGTGGCGATCCACATGACTTTACCATACACTCTGGCCCCTCTCATATATTTAATATTTAATAAATATATTTATAATCATGAGCGTTTGTTTCTGCATTTTTAGACTACTGGGGGCCCACTGATTTTGTATACAAAATTTGGTTGAGTTTGGTACAAGGGCCTAGATTTTCATTTTTTGATCCTACACCCCCCAGTGGCGTAGACACGGCGGGGGGGGGTTAGGGGTTGAAACTCCCCAAGAGGCAGACACTATCTATCTGACAAATCTTCAGTTAAGTAAACAGCAAAAATGAAAAATACATTTTGGTGTTGGGAAGACATGGGTTAATAGCCCAGTCAAATAAGGTTATTTTCGACAAATAAAAACATTAATTGGTAAAGATCTGAATTTTGGTATACATGCTTATTACGGCTTCTCATTGAACATACTATAAGTTGCCGTCAAAATCTGTTTCTCTCGAGCCGCAATCTAGGAAAAAAGGTACACATTTTCAGTTTTTTGCCTATATATGGGCAACAAACTGATACTAAAAATTGTTCATATAAAAAATATAATTTATTAAATTTTCTATAAAAAAACCATTTTAACATTTCTTTTGTATCTTCAACACATTAGCTGTAATTCGACGTTGAATAGAGAAGAATTTTCCTAAGGCGTGATAACGATTACCACTTAAAATATTTTGCATCAATTTAGAAACACCCTGTATAATGCGCCTCCAAGTGAGATATCTTTATTATTACATCGTTATTACACCTTCAGAAAATTCTTCTCTATTCAACGTCGAATTACAGCTAAAGTATTGCAGATATGTAATATGCTTTTTTTATAGAAAATTTAATAAATTATATTTTTTATCTGAACAATTTTTTCGTAACAGTTTTAGTTGCCGAGATATAGGCAAAGAACTGAAAAAGTGTATCTTTTTTCCTAGATGAGGCTCGAGCTCAACAGATTTTGACGTGGACTTTTAGTATGTTCAATGGGAAGCCGTAATAAGCATGTATACCAAAATTAAGATCTTTACCGATTAATGTTTTTTTTCTAATTTAACTGGACTATAATATTAATATATAAAAGAAACGTATTTCTTTATTATAATTTTAACTAACTAGTATCCAAGTCGTGGGTTTCTTCGAAATTTTCACACTGAAATTTTAAAAAATGATTAAAATAAAAAAAGAACATTGTTGTAAATATGGACATGGGTATGGAGTATTTATTGCTCTCAAACAAGTGAAAAATAAAATAAGTAAATTTTAATTTGAAAATAAAAACATTTTGTTTAATATACTAACTAGTATAACCCCCCCCCCCCAAGAACTAAGTTCTGGCTACGCCCCTGCACCCACCCGCCCCAATTTTGGGCGGTTAGTTTTTGGATTTTTAGTCATCTGGGGACCCACTGATTATGTACACAAATTTTGGTTGAGTTTGCTCAAATGGCCTAGATTTTTTTTTGACCCCTCCACCCCCCAATTTTGGCCTCAGAATTTTTTTTTCATTATTATAGGTTAATTTTTTTTAAATTGAAAGTTTTTGCCGAGAGTAGCAGAATTTTTATATATTGAAGGAGACAATAAAAGAGTGTGTCTTCTGCTGGTATTATAAATTTTATTTATTTATAACGAATTTTTTTAGTATATTTCATTTTTCTTGTTTTTTTTTTCAATTTTATAATAATATAATTTTAATTTGTAATCCCTACCCCACTTCTCCCCTTAAATTTGGGTCTGATTTCAATCAAAATCTAATCAGCTCTTAATCATAATGCACCAAAACTACATGTGAAATTTCGTTTTCATATTAACACTAGTTTTTGAGTTAGCTCGTCCACAAAAATTTGGTAACGCGCAGACCAACGGACTAACAGACTAACGTACGAACAGAGATTTTGACAAAACAGTTATTATCTCGAAAAATATAATTTTTTCGATTTTTACTTAGTAGGGCTTTTTTTGTAGAGCGAAATGCCATGGTTTTGTCCAATTTTTTTAATCAAAATAGTTTCAGCCATTTTTTAGATATTTCGAAAAAAAGAAAGAAAAACCCCACTTTTTTCTTGCACGATTATAATACTTGAGCATACCCTGTCTGATAAAGTAAAAAATGTATTTATTTTTTTGAGATTTATACATAGACATTTACAATTTCAATAATATCAATTTTATTTTTAAATTTGATAGGAATATATGTATGGTGATAGTGTTATTCTGATGTTATGGTATTTCATTGAGATTTTTCAATCGCTTAATATTTAGTTGTCCCAAATTAAAAATCGGATTAGACAAAGTGAGCGATATTAATGAGAGTAAAGAAAAACCATCTCATTTAATTTATATTTTATTGAAAGAAAGAAAATATATATAAAAATCATTAATTAAGTTTATCGTAGCTAATAAAAATTAAGATATAATTATAAATTATATAATAAATTATTCTAGTCATTCTTGGCTCTAGCCGTGTTTATCCAATCTGATTTCACCTGTTATAAGGCTTAATTTTATGATATGTGATATTTTAACATTATTTTTTACTGGGCAATCTTATTTATTATTCATTTATTTATTTATTAGACTTATAGTAGGTTGACTAACATGGAAATTATTACAAGGCCAAGAGTTAAAAATAATAATAGATTATTATTTTAATAATGATTTTCGTTTTCTTCGAGTGCCATACTTGATGCTCTCTTTAGTACCTCATATATGACCGCGAGCCGCACGTAAGGATGCCGAGGGCTGCGGATTGGTCATCCCTGGCTTATACTATACTAATGAAAATGGACATTAAATCAGCCAACGAATCGTTATTATTTAAATTGTTTTTTATCTCTACGTCTGAAAATGTCTGCTGTCTGTGATTGACTGGATTCCGATACCCACGATAACTTAAGAACGGAAGTTCGGAATGTTTTTATCCAATGCGAGAACGAATTAGATTTTGAATTAAAATTAGGTGAAAATTAGATGTTGATCGATAGTAAAACATTTTGTTAAATTATAACCAGTTTGAGTTTGGTGGTGTTTCAGCAACAAGTAAACGCTTCAGAATTCGCAGACGCCCTTAACGAGGCAATTCAAATAGGCTTAGAAACCTATGTATCCCCTCAAAATTGATTAAAGGGAACAAGGATTCTAAGCCTCGGTTTGGCAGACAATGCGCAGATTCCGTCCGTGAAAAAAACAAATCTTTTCAGAAATGGCAACCTTCACAGCTAGAATGTGACCGAGTTGCATTTACCAAGTCGCGAAACTCATGCAAAAAAATCATCTCTGAGGCAAAGAAATCATTCGACCAGAGGATAGCTGACCGTCTCGCATCTTGCCCCAATGGAAAACGGGCCTTTTTCTCGTTACACAAGGCAATAAATAGAAATTTCGCGTCCCCCCTCACTTCCGCCCCTCTTTCACCCAAATGGTTCAGTAGCCACGACCCCCGCTGAAAAAGCCGAATCACTAGCATCCTATTTCGCAACTAACTCCACTTTAGATGACAAAGGGCTTAACCCGCCCACTTATACCCCCCAAACCAACCTCATGGGCAAAATAATTTTCAGGCCCCAAATAATCATAAAAGCCATTAATAAATTAAATTCCAAATCCGCCGCAGGCCCCGATAACATCCCACCAATTCTCATTAAAAAATGCGCCCCTGAACTTGCCCCTATCTTATCCAAGCTATTCCAACTCTCTTACGAGTCGGGCATATTCCCCAAAAGCTGGAAAATAGCCAGAGTAACACCTATTCCTAAAAAAGGAGACACATCACAAATCTCTAATTACAGGCCTATCTCGATCACCTCTGTTCTTTCCAAATTAATGGAATTAGTCATAAACCAACACGTCCTTCATCACTTAGAAAACAATAAATTAATTCACGATAGGCAATATGGATTCAGACAAAATCGTTCCACAGGCGACATCTTAACCTATGTCACCCACACCTTGAACAATACTCTAGAGGCCGGAAAAGAAACCCTCGCTGTAGCCCTTGATATCTCCAAAGCTTTTGACCAGGTTTGGCACAAAAATCTTCTTGCCAAACTACCAGCCTTTGATTCACACCAACACTTCGCAAATGGATTGAAAGCTTTCTGACAAACCGAAGTATAAAAGTTGTGGTGGATGGAACATCTTCTGAATCGTTCTCCACAAACTCTGGTGTTCCCCAAGGCTCTGTAATCTCCTCCACACTCTTCCTTATTTATATAAACGACCTTATTGATCAAACGGCAAACCCCACTCATTGTTACGCCGACGATAGCACTCTACACGGCAAACCCTCTCTCCCGAATAATCGAATCAATATTGCCTCCTCAATTACTCTCGACCTAGACAAACTGAATAAATGGGGCTCTCAAAATTTAGTTAACTTCAATTCAAACAAGACTCAATGTTGTCTAATTTCTAGGCGCGAAAATAGAGATTTCCCTGATATTCACTTCGATTCGAATACCCTGAAAATGTGTGACAGCCTATCCATGTTGGGCGTCTCTGTCGCATCTGACCTGTCTTGGAATGAACACATCTCCTCTGTGGCGAAATCTGCAGCAAGGAAGATTGGCTTCTTATTCAGGTCCAAGCGATTTTACAAACCCCCACAACTTCTCACCATCTACAAGGCCCAAATCCGCCCCTATCTCGAATACGGCTCTCATCTGTGGAGAGGAGCCTCAAAATATTCTCTTGCTACCCTTGATGCAATTCAGAAACGAGCCGTCAGGCTAATTGACGATTCTACCCTCACCGACTCCCTCGACTCGCTGGCTCATCGAAGAGATGTCTCCGCCCTTTCCCTTTTCTATAGATACTATCACGGCAGGTGCTCTGATGAGATAAAATCAATAATTCCCCCCAAAGCATGCTTTGCACGCAGCACACGTTTTGCCGACTCCCAACACTCTTTCGCGGTCAAATTAGAAAAGTGCCGGACCACTTCATTCGCGAATTCATATATCCCCATGACTTCAAGGAACTGGAACTCTCTCCCAGCCTCTATCTTTCCCAGCACCTATGATCTTCAAACCTTCAAAACCAGGGTGCATAGACACCTACGTCTACACCCTCTCACTTAAACAACTTTCCCTTCTCTTCGGTAATGCAAGGGTCTTTCGAGATCCATAGGGGCTACATCTTTACTGGTGCACCCCTTCTTGCATTCGATTGCAGTTTAAAAAAAAAAAAAAAAAGTAATAGCATTCTTCAAAAACTTAAGTTACTTTTGTAGAATTTAAATTAAAAGTTTCTTTTTGTCAAGAGTAGCAGAATTTTTATATATTGAAAGGGACAATAAAGGAGTGTATATTAAATAAATTAAAAATTTATAATTCCAGCAGAAAACACACTCCTTTATTGTCTCTTTCAATATGTAGAATTTAATTTGATAAATTAAAGAGTTTATTTAGTCACATTAAATAAACCATTTAATTTATAAATGTAAAGTAATAAATAGCATGTTTATTTCTATATCGTTTTAAATGTGTATATTGGAAGCCTGCATTTTTAGTCTTCTGGGAGCCCACTGATTATGTATACAAAATTTGGTTTAGTTTGCTCAAATAGCCTAGATATTTATTTTTTGCCCCCCCCCCCCCCAATTTTGCAGCAAGAAAAAATATTTTCGTAATCATAGGTTCATTTTTTAGTATATTTAATTTTTCTTTTTTTTTTAATTTGAAAATATAATTTTTATCTCCCCTTCCCCCTTAATTTTGGGTCCGATTTCAAACAAAATCTAAACAGCTTTTAATCATAATGCACTAAAACTAGATGTCAAATTTTGTTTTGATATTCACAAGAGTTTTTGAGCTAGATCGTCCAAAAAACGAATAGACCAACAGACTAACGTTCTAACAGACATTTTGACAAATCCGTTATTATCTTGAAAATATAATATTTTCGATGTTCACTTATTAGGGCTTTTTTGTAGGCCAAAATGCCATGGTTTAGCTCAGTTTTTTTAATAAAAATAGTTTCAGCCGTTTTTGAGATAGTTCTAAAAAACGAAACAAAAAACACTTTTTCATGCACGATTACAATAATACTTGACTATACCCTGTATGATAGAGTAAAACATGTAACTTTTAAGGAGTTAGGTGTTGGTTCTAGGTGAAACATTTTAATATAATAATGAAAATTGAGCAAGATGCCAGGTAGTTTTCACAAAAAAGAAATAAAACAAAATTGAGTTTTGAATTCGATTTATTTCGGGGGTGAAAAATGTATTTATTTTCTATGAAAGATATTAATTTGACGATGGTACTAGATTCAAATTTACAAGAAATCATAAGTTGGTGTCATCTATTAAATTCGATGGAATTGAATATTTTTAATTATATGTCAGAGGGGTTGTTTTTCACCCTCTGACATATAATTGAAAAATATTCAATTCCATCGAATTTAATAGATGACACCAACTTATGATTTCTTGTATTTATTTTCTATCAAATTTATATATAGACATTTACAATTTCAATAATATCAATTTTATTTTGAAATTAGATAGGAATGTATGGTGATAGTGTCATCCTGATGGTGTTTCATTAGGATTTTTTCAATCGCTTAATATTTAGTTGTCAGTTGTCCCATATTAAATTGAGCGATGTTATTAAGAGTAAACAAAAATCAGGTAATTCAGTCTATATTTTATTGAACGAAAGAAAAATATATTTTTTTTTTTTTACTTATGGAAAGTGGTGTAGGTTTTAGGTGAAACATGATGTTATTTAATAGAGTAAAGGGTGTGTAGTTTCACAGTGAATTTTCACTGTGAAACTACACACCCTTTACTCTATTAAAAAAAAGAAAGAAAAATATATATACAAATAATTAATTAGGTTTATCGTACCAAATAAAAATTAAAATATAAATATAAATTATATAATAAATTATTTCTAGTCGTGTTTATCCACTCTGATTTCACCTGTTATAAGACTTAATTTTATGATACCTATGTGATATTATAACAGTATTTTTTACTGGGCACTTTTATTTATTATTAATTTAATTATTTATTAGACTTATGGTAGATTGACTAACATGAAAATTATTATTAGAGGGAAAAATTATATAATTGAAAATTTTTTATTTTGCCGAGGGTAGCAGAGTTGTTGATTCATAGACAGAAACAAAAAAGGTGGTGAAGGTGGATAACCATGTGGACCCGTATGAACCGGTAGCCCAAGAGTTTCATTAGTATATCAATATGAACCCGGATGGACCGGTAGCCCAAGAGGTCCATGGTGATATCCATGTGGAGGCAAATGGACCTGTAACTTATGAAGACCAAAAGACGCAGGTAATTAAAATTTTGAAAATATATGCGTGTGTTTGAGTAGAATAATTAAATACTTATAAATAAATATCAATGATTTATAGGAGGACCGGGAAGACCTGTCGTCCAGAATAACCAGGAGGTCCAGCATTATATCCATATGGACTTGGATGGACCGGTAGCCCAGGAGGTCCTATAGGATATCCACATGGAACTGGATGGACCGGTAGCCAAAGATGTCCAAGAGGTTATCCACGATGACCCGAGAGCCAGATAGCTCTGGATATCCAGGTGGAATTTGAGGCACAGTTGGTCCAGGAGGATAACCATGTGGACCCGAATATACCGGTAGCCCAGGAACTCATGAGGATATCCATGTGGAACCGGATGGACCGGTAGCCCAAGACATCCAGGATATTATCCATGTGGACCCAAATAAACTGGTAACCCAGGATGAACAGGCAATGGAGGTATATAAAATGTGTAAATTATATATATTTATATGCCTGTGCATGGGTACAATAATTAAATACTAATAAATAAATATCATGAATTTACAGGATGACCGGGAAGTCTAATTCAAAGTGGACATGATAGCCTAGAGGGGACCATGTGGTCCAGGTGGTACATGACGATATCCATGCGGACACAGAATGACCGGTAGCCCATGTGGTCCAGGAGGATATCCACGATGAACTGGATGGACCGGTAATCTTGGAGATCCGAGAGGATATCCACGAGGACCCAAGGGGCCAGGTAGCGCTGGATTACCAGGCGGACCTAGAGGCCCAGGTGGTCAAGGTGGATAACCAAGTGGACACGTATGAACCGGTAGCCCAAAAGTTTAATTAGTATATCCATATGGACCCAGATGGACCGGTAGCCCAAGAGGTCCAAGGGAAGATCCATGTAGACCCCAATGGACCTATAACTTATGACGACCTGAAAACGCAGGTAATTAAAATTTTGAAAATATATGCGTGTGTTTGAGTAGAATAATTATATACTAATAAATGAATATCAATGATTTATAGGAGGACCGGGAAGACCTGTCGTCCAGAATAACCAGGAGGTCCAGTATTATATCCATATGCACCTGGATGGACCGGTAGCCCAGGAAGTCCTATAGGATATCCACGTGGAACTGGATGGACCGGTAGCCAAGGATGTCCAAGGGGTTATCCACAATGACCCGAGGGCCAGATAGCTCTGGATTTCCAGGTGGAACTTGAGGCACAGTTGGTCGAGGAGGATAACCATGTGGACCCGAATATACCAGTAGCCCAGGAACTCATAAAGATATCCATGTGGACCCGGATCGACCGGTAGCCCAGGACGTCCAGGATATAATCGATGTGGACCCAAATAAACTGGTAACCCAGGATCAACAGGCAATGTAGGTATATAAAATGTGTAAATTATATATATTTATATGCCTGTGCATGGGTACAATAATTAAATACTAATCAATAAATATCATGAATTTACAGGATGACAGGGAAGACCTATTCAAAGTGGACCTGGTAGCCTAGGGGGACCATGTGGTCCAGGTTGTACATGGCGATATCCATGCAGACACAGAATGTCCGGTAGCCCATGTGGTCCAGGAAGATATCCACGAGGAACTGGATGGACCGCTAGTCTTGGAGATCCGAGAGGATATCCACGAAGACCCAGGTAGCGCTGGATTACCGGGCGGACCTATAGGCCCAGGAGGTCAAGTTGGATAACCATGTGGACCCGTATGAACCGGCAGCCCAAGTACTCGTGAGGATATCCATGTGGGCCCGGATTGACCTGTAGCCCAGGAGGTCCAGGAGAATATCCATGCAGACCCGAATTGACAAGTAACCCAGGAGGATCAGAAGGCGCAGTTAATTAAAATTTTTAAATTTATATATTTATATCCGAGTTTCTGGGTACAATAAATAAATACTATTAAATATCATTAATTTATAGAAGGAACGGGAAGACCTTGTATTCCAGGTGGATTTCAACAGCCGGTAGTCCATGATGGCCTGTCGTCCAGGAAGGTATATGCGTCCAACTAGGTGGACCCGCTAGCCCAGGCGTTCCAGCCGGACCTGGCTGTTCAGGAGGATTCCCAGGGGGTCATCCATTTGGACCCGGAGAACCAGGTTGTCTATGAGTACCAGGTAATTAAAAAGTTTGAAATTATATATATCTAAATTCATCTCTTTGGTTACAAAAATTAAATACTAATAAAATAATGAATTTCAAAAATTTATAGGAGGATCGGAATGACCTGGCAGTCCAGGAAAACCACGAGGACCAGGATGGTATCCAGGTGGACCCGATAGCTGGAGCATGAAAAAATCGAAACGGCATACAAATTGACGAAGGAGATCCCCGCGGATGTACTGACGAATTCGATCCCGAGTGAAAATTGACTTTTGCTCAAGAATGATAGGATTACGGCTTCAGTCATCTTAACTCTTCGTTTGAGACGTTGAAATAACCGCCAGCCACGTCTTCATTTCCTATTTCGTATCCCATTCATGTACTTTACTCATTACTCATCACACTGTCTCGATGTAAACATCTCACACAATATACTTTTCTTTGTCACTTATATACCTATATTATATTTATTAATTTTGAATAAATCAACTCAGTGCATTCTATAAAACGCATTTATTATTCCGCTATGAAATTCACCTTTCAGCTTCAGCAAATTTTCTAAGTCAACTTTTATAAAAAAAAAAAAAACACTGTAAAAGCTCATTTGAATATTTAATTCTCGCCTTCCAATGCTTCAAAACTAAAAAAGAAATACATATTCGAAATCTGCGTAAAAATTGCTGTCTGAATACATAAACATTGAAATCGTGAACACTTAACCATAGCAGTAAGATGCGGCCAAATAACATATCCATAATCTTGGAACCGGCTCATATGGGACAATTTTGAAAAAATAATTATGATTTTTTCGATGTTCAGGTCCTATCTTTTTATAAATTGAGTCTCCTGCAATTAAAAATTTGCTGACTAGAGTAGGCCTCGATTTAGAGTTTATCTCTTGTATGTAATCTTGCATTCTAAATATTAAGCTAGATCCAAAAGTCACTTAGAAGTAGGTTTATTTTGAGAGACTCAGACCCTTTTAGGATTTTAAGGTTTGAAAATAAATATGGTAGTAAATTTTATTTCTGTTTTATTAAATAAAAATGATAAATGAAAAAAAAAATATTTTAGGAAAATTATAATACAAATCAAATATTTTATTTTTTTACACAATGTACATTTTACATTATTTTTTTTTTTATTAATAATTAATTAAAATTATAAAAAACAATTTAAAGGTATGCAAATTAACAAAAACAAACAAGTTTTTTAAGTCTTAAATACTAAATCAAATTTCAATAATATTGGTTTTATTTTTAAAACTAAAGCATTTTTATAATATTTGTTAATTTGAAAGAAATTGAGCCGCTGCAGTTAGACCTAGACCTTCACATGTGTAGGCAAGATTTTCTGGCGTTGCATCTTCATCATCTTCAGACCAAATTGTCAACATATGCGTAGCACGTTCTAAGTCATTATCTCGTTGTCCTTGAAAATATTCAATCTAAAAAAAAAAGATTTTAACAAATTTATGAATAAATTGGATGAAGAAGTAAAAACATTTAAAAAACTTTTCAAAATGATGATGAATTGGAAATTTTTTTGTAAGCAGACGGTTTGAACTCAAAAGCTGAAAGTTAGAATAGAGATATAACTTTAAAAATTTACAAACTTTTGTGCTCAAGATCTCGTCATTGATAATTCGATTTTCTACTTTTCCACCCAAGGTTCTGAAGTTGGAAAATCAAAATCTTATGATTTGGTTTTAAAATAAAATCATTTTACCACTAGAACGAGCTTTAAAACAAAGTCCCTGGAACACCGAGCGATGCTCGGTAACTTTTCGCTTCAGTTAAGATAGTTGTTTGGCGAGAATACTAGCAAAGTTAATGCTAGAGTATATAGAACAGACAATAAGGATTCATAGTTCATAAGCCCAAAACTTTTTTCTGTTTATGTACCAATTCTAGCCAATCCCATGCTCGTTTGACAAATTTGGCACCATTGTAAAAGAGTGAATATTTTTATATTAAAATGACAGATAAAATACATTTTAAATTTCTATAAAAATCGTTTTGTTATTTTTTAACAAATGTAATCAACGCCTACGTTACACTTTATGAAAATTATAATTTTGAAAAAATCTAGCGCATGCATCTTTCGCTGGTTAAATAAATGCGCTGTTGCCAAATTGTTTTTGGTCCAAATTTTTTTTTACATTTTTCATTATTTATTCCTTATTACCTCAGAAACTGTGTTGTAACTATGGATCAACATTGTCTTAAAATATGTATTCGTTATTGTTTAATGTTGGTTTAGTTTTTTATAAAAGTGGTAAGAAGGGTTTCTTAATTATAGTTAAATATGTATGTAAATTTTCCGATATCCCGTATAGTGCAATGTTAAAGAGCCTGAAAAACTCGATTTTTGAAATTTAATATCTCCAGAACTGTATTGTTCATAAATTTCGTTTTGCCACCAATCGATGCAGAAGTATTTAAATAATAATCTGTATAAATTTCAAAAAAATCCTAAGAAAAGGCATTTGGCGGAACAACTACCTTAAAATCTATATATTAATATTTGTCGAATTGTCACCCCAAAAAGCCCCTAACCCGTGAATTTCATCCAAATCGTTAGAGCCTTTATCGAGAAACCGATTCTATATATCGTCGCTGATCTTACAAAGCCTCTAAGTCCAATTTTTGGTCAAATATGTATTATAGGTTTATACCGACCAACTTTTCAAGGCGCATCTGTCTATTGAAACCCTATTATTCTATTCCAATTTAATTTCGCGCTACGGAGAAATAAGAAATATTGCATTGTATTTGTATGTATTGTTGTTTAAAATGGTTTTTCTGGCAAACAATGAATTTAGGACTTACGAGGTTTTGTAAGATCAGCGACGATATATTTGATCAAAATTCGTTAGGCCATTTTCAAAATATTTAGAAAAAACTAAAAAAGTACAGTAATAAAGTACTTATGTTTATGTACCGATATGTACCAAAAATTAATGAGAGCTTCATTTTGTTAAAATAATGGTAGGTTTTCAATTTCATCCAAATCGTTAGAGCCGTACGTGAACCCGATTCTATATATATATAAGAATTGCTCGTTTAATAACAGAAGATAGATAGATAAGATTCTGTTTTTTAGTTATCGCTAGTAACAGTCATAGAAAAAATAAAATGATTTTCTCCACGTTTTAGACATTTCTAAACACGAATAATAACAAAATTGAAAACTTTTGAAAGAAATCAATTTAATTAAATTTTTTAAATTAAAATGAGTTTACCTTTGTGTTAGAAAAGCAAGTGCAACTTGACTCCTAGCACCTTTAAAAACAATCTAAGCTAGCTTGATCGTAATTGCAATGCCCGAAATATGTTAAAATGCTAATTTTCTATAATTTTTTTGTTTAATAAACGATAAGATGGAGAAAGTTTTTTGTTCCGAATTTTATGCAGATTTATAATTTATAAAAAAAAATTGACTCTATGGTCTACCTCTAAGACTGCGGTCACTATACTATTAATTTGTTAGATATCTCCTTATCTATCTATTATACATATGGCAAAAATATATGAAGAAATTATTTTACCAGATCAGGTGTATATCCGAGTTTATGAGCCAGTCGTTTCCAATCGGACAATAAATGACCAGCTAATTCCGTAATAAGCTCCGGAGTAAATTTTCTTGAAGGCGTTTGTTCCATTTCAGCAATATCAGTACTATCAACTTCTTGCTCACTCGGTTCATCACCTTTTAATAATTCATCATCTTCTTCAGGACCATTTGGATGAGTTTCCGTTTCCAACATATCTGGTTTATTTTCTTCAGAAAGTGTCTAAAGAGGGATTAAAAAATATTTTATTTACAATTCATTGTTGTTTTTATGACTAGGGTTGTCATGTCGACGAATTAAAAGTTTTTTTGGATTAGATTAATTAAGGCTAATTGTATATGGAGGGAGTATGCGATGGAACCCAAATTTGACTCATATTCGGAGGTAAAACCACAAAAATAAAAATAAATAAATAAATAAAATAAAATAAAAATAAACAATAAAAAGTGAAAAATTCAAGTTAACTTTGAACTTCCTTTTATGAATCGCGAGAAAGCGCCAACGATGGATAAACCCAAGAAACTCCCCTTACTTCCTTCATTTGCAATCGGCACCTTAATGAGTTTAGATAGAAAAGTTTTAAATATATTAAGAAAAAGCAATTTAATTTAATGTACTTGGAACTGTAAAAAGAGACTGAGGATGATGATGAGTCCTCACTAAAACTGTGTCATATATTTAACAAACTAAATATTCACCTTTGTCAACAAGTGAGACAAAGCCTTTTATTTCAAGAGAATACACAACTTTTTTCTCTAAGCGCCGAGTATAACTCAACTACAAACAAGACATCAAAACAAAAGGCTTATCCAAGTACTTGTTACTAATAAACAATATGTTATAATATAATTTTTAAATATATATTATATTTTGTGGAGGACTAACAAGAAATAATATTTCATTTCAATACGTAATCATAGCATATTACGAGGAGGTATTGATAAAAAGCTGACCTTTAAAATTAAATCAAGTAAAGTATGTGACCCAAAAGTGGACATAGCCCTTAAAGCGGATACCTTAAAACATTTTTGTTTAAAATAAGGGCAAATAGGTCCCGCAGATATAATGTAATCCAGTGTTTCTCAATCTGGGTTCCGCAGAATCCCAGGATTCCAAAAAGGAAGAAGAAAAAATAGAAAAACAAAAATTGTAGTTAGTAGTATCACCCCTCAATAAATTTGTCATGTAAAGAAAAAAATACTACATTTAGAGTCTAAGTATTACCTTATAGTCAAATAAAACCATTGATTCTTAAGAATGCGAATAACACCACTATTACTGTCTCAGTGATACCATTTTTGTTTCTCAAAAGTTCCTTAACTTTGTTATAATACAACAATTTCGTTAAGTAACAAAATGAAAACATCATTTAAATTTAATATTTCATTATTCGTGTCCATGATTAATAATTAAAGGAATCGTAAGGAGTTGGACATGACTTTAAATGAAATTAAATACAAGTTTTCATTAAATACGCCAAACGTTTCGTTGCTGTTTTGCAACTTCTTCAGTGGCTCATTTATTAAACTTATTTGGATTTTTTACTAAGAGAAAAACCATTTCAAACAGTATTTTTACAATTCATTCAATTTATCAAATAATATAAAATATAAACTTTTTTAAAACAAAGTAATTGTTTCCTGTCAAAAAAATTAAAAGAATCAAATTGAACAAAGAAATTTTTTTTATTATCCACTGAAGAAGTTGCAAAACAGCAACTCCCTACGATCCTTTTAATCATTTAAATTGTTTTATTATTAATTATTTTGTTATTAATGACGTTTGAAATAATATTGCTTTTCAAATAGATGAGAATATTATTTATGAGTAGGTATACATTGAATATGTAAAAAAAACCTATCCGATCCAAAAGGGACATATGGGTATCCCAATGACATTACCAAAAAAATTTAATAATATTATTCATGAAAATAAAAATGTTAGGTATTGTAATTTAAAATGTGCATCCAATTTCTAGAAAATTTTTAAAATGTGGCAACACCGTCATCGGCGGTGGTATGTTATATTTGGAAGCTAAAAAGTAGCATGATGTTGATATTTTGACGAAAAATTAAATATCTCATATTTTAGTGCTAGGGGGTTCCTCAGAAATAAATATAAGTGCTCTATGGTTCCTCGCTCTACAAAAGGTTGAGAAACACTGATGGATAATCAATGTATCGTATCACTACTCACTTTCTTTTATGCTCCAGGAGAATATCATTCTAAGACCAACAATAAAAAAATCAATCAATCAATCAGAGAAGATTGGAACTTGAGCAAAATCTTTAAAAAATTTTTTTTTTGAAAATACTATGTTAAAGAAATTTATGAGATGTCGACAATATTTGTAGATCAATGTTCATTCTATTTAACTAGTGAAAAATGAGTTAATGATTTCAAACGTGGAAAAAAGATGTTACGGAAGACAAAGAATATGAAAAACTTTGAATTTTTCATAAGAACGCGTTTTACATTTAGTTTATAATAAATTGGAACAGGGCCGGATTTAGGATCTTTGGGTCCCTAGGCTGAACGAGTGGCGCGGGCTCCTACCGGGAAAATATTTTTTTTTTAAATAACCTAAAAAACCCGCAATTTCAGTAATTATACAATTACAATAAAACGTAAAAATAAACGTGCATGATTCTTTATTGAAACCTTGTTAAATATTAATTTTAATATTAAAATAAGCCGACGTGTTTTGATGTGGCTATCCACTTGACTTTACCATACAACCTGGCCCCTCACTTACATTTAATATTTAATAAAATTATTTATAATCATGTAGGGGAGGGGGGTTAGTTTTTGCATTTTTAGACTCCTGGGAGCACAGTGATTATGTATACAAAATTTGGTTGAGTTTGGTAAATGGCCAAGATTTTCTATTTTTTTTGACCTCACCCCCCCCCCCCCCTCTTGGGCGTTAGTTTTTGCATTTTTAGACTTCTGGGGTCCCACTGATTATGTATACAAAATTTGGTTGAGTTTGGTAAATGGCCAAGATTTTCATTTTTTGACCCCCACCCTCCATTTTGGGCGGTTAGTTTTTGCATTTTTAGACTTCTGGGGTCCCACTGATTATGTATACAAAATTTGGTTGAGTTTGCTCAAATGACCTAGATTTTTAATTTTTAACCCCCTCCACTCCCCTTAATTTTGGGTCGATATGCACTAAAATCTAATCAGCTCTTAATCTCAATGGACCAAAACTACGTGAAATTTGGTTTCGATATTCACACTAGTTTTTGAGCTAGCTCGTCCACAAAAATTTGGTAACGCACAGACTAACAGACGGACAACAGACGATAACTAACTAACAGACATTTTGACAAAACAATTATTATCTCGAAAAATATAATTTTTTCGATGTTCACTTATTAGAGCTTTTTTGTAGACCGAAATGCCATGGTTTCGCTCAATTTTTTTAATCAGAATAGTTTCAGCCGTTTTTGAGATATTTCGAAAAAAAGAAGGAAAAAAACACTTTTTTCATGCACGATTACAATACTTGACCATACCCTGGATGGTAAAGTAAAAAAATATAGACCCTTTGTGATGCGGGCCCATAGGCTGCAGCCTGCGTAGCCTGTCCTTAAATCCGGCCCTGAATTGGATTTTAAAATGGATATTGAAATGTTTCACTGCTGATCAAAAGCAAATGAGAGTGATTTGAAATCGATTTACTATTACTTGAATAGAAAGTTATAGAAGGTATTACATCGAAAACAGTCATTTTCTAGGAAAGGTCAACTATATAATATCAACAAACCCTCGTATATTAATAAGAAAGTATATATATTCAGATGAAATAAATATACGTACCGGTCGGTCTTTGGCAATTTTTTTAATCATAATTTCAAGAAAATCCGGTAATTTATTTATAGGATTGTTTATATGAGTAAAGAAATGTGGACTTCTTCTGGCTAATAGTCGTAAAGCTCTCCAACCAAAGTTTCCGTCATTCACTCTTCTAAAAATAATAATGAATAAAATATGTAAATTATATTATATATATATATAATTTTAAATTAGATTGTATAATTTACTTCAAATTGTCTTCTATCATTGCTTCAGGATTTGCTTGTTGAATAGATTCCTCAAAATAATCTTCTAAAGATGGAAGAAAATCTCGATCTTTAGTCTTGCAAGATTCTAAATTATTGGCATTTAAATTCCATAATTTTGTTAACTCTGAACTAAAAGTAAAAAATGAATATTAACATATAATTTGGAAATTATAACTAAAAAGAAGTGAGTTTTTGAATTTTAATAAATTTAATATTTTTAAAAAATACCAATATCACTAGAGAAGATTGTCTCAATATATATATTGATTGTCTCAATATAATATATATATTTATTTTAGGAAATTTAAGGTCAATATCAAAAATCTAATTAGATGGCAGAAGGGTTGACCCCCTCTCGAAAGCCGAACCCAAGTGCCAAATTTGCATTTGTTTTATCTTTAGAGCTAAATTCCTTCTGACATATATGTATTTGTATATGTTTTCGGTACAGCTATAAAATTTCATTAAAGTTATATTAAATAAATAGTTCTTTTATAAAAACAATTTCAAAACCTTTATTAAATTTACAAATGTTTGGGGAGAAATTTTAGCTTGATCAATGGAATATTTGAAAAATAGTTGCTTTATGTAAGATTTAAAAAACAACTATTTATTCAATAGAAAAAACAAGCAATAATTTTTGAAATATAACTAAAGTTATAGCTAACTATTGTAAAATTTTGCTGCTGACTTAATGAAGTACAAAGTGGATGTAGTCATGTTTTATATTATGATTAAAAACAATTGAGGTTTTTGAATTTTGAAAAATATAATTTACTGCTGGACAAAAGTTTTGCATAAAATTTGAAAATGTATTAATTTTCCGTAGGAAGCATAACGTCGCTTTAGAGCAGTGTTTCTCAACCTGTGTGCCCTGAGAGATTGTCAAATGTGCCGCAAGGGTTTTTGACAAATAATTAAAATTGCATGGGTTTTGTAACTTTGAAATAGTATTTGTAATTACCTCAACAGTTACGTAAAACATATTTTTAAATTAATTTATAAGATCTTAGGAAATTGAATAAATAAATTGAATTCAGAGTTTTATATTGAAAAAGACGGACGTTTCGTCACTATATTTGCGATATCTACAGCGACTTATTCTTGAACTCAATTGTCTGATATTATTATACGAAACATTTTATCTTTTTAATTTATCGTAAACACATTAAATTTTCATCACCGTTAAAACAAAGAACCACAGAAAGCACAATTGTGTTGAAGAATACGTCGCTGAAGAAGTCGCAAATATAGTAACGAAACGTCCGTCTTATTCAATATAAAACTCTGAATTCAATTTATTTATCCAATTTCTTAAGATCTTATAAATTAATTAAATTATGGATACAATTCACCAAACAATATTTTTAAATTTAGTTTGTGTGCCGCAAATAATTCCAGATATTTTTAGTGTGCCGTCAACCAAAAAAGGTTGAGAAACACTGCCATAGAGAGTACACCTGCTAACTCATAACAAAGAAATTTTACAGGAGAGAGAAAAAACAAACAAAATTTAATATTGTTTTTATGGAAAAACTATTTTTCACATTTTTTTTCTACAACTTAAGATCGTAATTTTAAGTAGAAGTTTTACTTGGATGATACTGCATTTCTTTTTCTTTCAAACGGTATTAATATGTCATATATGATA
>JALMQS010000364.1:0-152540 GCA_024734495.1 Forficula auricularia
CAGTATTTTTTCCCAATGTCGCCTGCAATGTCCGCAACCTGGAAGTACAACTCACTTGACGCGTTAAAAATTATTTTTTGACAGTGAGCTTAAAATTATTTTTAACTAGATTCAAAGCCCGCCTTCGGCGGGCCTTTTGCTGACGGGGGCTTCGCCCCTGGACCCCCACGTGGCTGCTTTATTGATGTTTTATTAGTAACAGAGAATAAATATAATTGTTTTATTATAAAGTCTTAAATAGATATAATTTGAGATTCTATTTAACTGCAATATACACTCATAACAAATAAGATGAAACAAATATTTAAAATGTATTAAAAATCCACTTGTTATCATTAAGGGGAAAATAAAAAAAAGTTATATTATATGTAGGTATTATTATAGATAAGAAGACTTGAAAATTACAATTATTATTCATTTTGCTAGACACAAAAGTATATACAATCTATTTATAAAAAATTCTCTTATTCTCAAGCTTGAGTTGTTTATCATAAAAGAATTTAGTCTTTTTGATTTTAAGTCGATTCTTCCACGTTTTCAGTAGAGGTTGCCATTAATAGTCAAAACATCAAAAATGTAATGCAATAAGGTTATTCCTCTAGTATTAGATAAGAATCGATCGTTATTTTTGATTTTAAGTCGATTCCTCCATGTCTTCAGCAATGGTTACCAATAATAATCGAAGCGTCAAAAATCTAATGTAGAATTATTATTCCTCAAGTAATAGATGAGAATCAATCGCTATTTTTGATTTTAAGTCGATTCCTCCATGTCTTCAGCAATGGTTACCAATTTAAACCGAAACGTCAAAAATCCAATATAGAAATGGTTATTCCTCGACTGTTAAATGAGAATCGATCATTATTTTTGAATTAAAGTCAACATGAACTGCAAATTGCAGGTGACATCTGATTAATAATAAAGAAATAAACACATTAATATTTCAAATGAATCTGGATAAAGTCTAGCAACGATCCGTTGCAGTTTATTTTTTTAATTTTTGTTTTTAAATGTACTTTAAAAAAATAGATAGTTTTTTTAAATCTTTGTTGCATTATTAAATTCTTCTTCAACGATAATGTGGTTAGAACTATTGAGAATGAATGGCACTCAAAAATCTGACAAACAGGGTCGCCAACACATGTTTAGTTTGCTAGTTTAGTTCTTTTATTGTTTGGCAAGCTATGTTGGCTAACCTGAATTTTTTTTAGTTTTTCCTGAATTTTCCAATTTTCCGGGTAACTTTTTCATTTTTTTTTACGTATTAACCTGAATTGGACTATTACGAACATGTTAAAAAAATTAGCCAAATCAGTCCAGCCATTTGAGAGATCTGCGCTTACAAAGAAACAGAAATTCATTTTTATTATATTGATATATTATATAAAGAATTGCTCGTTTAATATAATAAAATTTACTTGTATACCAAATTTCAGCTCATTAACTACAATATTTTCTTGGTTCTCCAAATCCCCATCAATATAACAATTCGATTTTTATATTATTTTGCGAAATTTTGAATCGAAATAAACCCTTTTTTGATGTGAAAATCTTGACATCATAACTTTCTATGACTTTGAAAAAAAAATATTTACTTAAAAATATAGTAGTCCTTCGATAAAATACCATCGAAAACAAAATCAACAAAAAAATATACGACGCGAATTTATTTCATTTTTTTTTTTAACGATGAAGAAATGAATTCACTTTTATATTATAAAATCTCTCTTTTTCGAGAGATTTTTTAAAAATTAATTTTTCTAGCAAACTCTCATTTAATTAAAAAATGTACAAATTATACAAGAAAATTATGACTTTTTTTTATTATTTTAATATTCTCTTCAACTTTCCACATTAATTTTTGACTGAATAATAATTTTAATTTGAAGACTTTATATATCTATCTGTGTGTTATAAAAAAATAAAAGAATTCATTTTTCTTCAAAAAGAGAGAAAAAGAAAAAAAAAGAAAAAGGCAGAAGCTTATATTGATTCTTTTCATAACATTTGTCAAAAGACACATTTCAATTCGTGTCTTCGAATTATTTGATATATAAAAGAGATAGGCAGAGGGCAAGACCGACATGGTGAGAAGAAAGAAAGGTGTGCGGGGGTGGGGGTGAGGGGGTGTCAAAAGCGACAGCCAGAGATAATGGGTTAGTAATTAGCCAATTGACTAACAAATCTACTCTTATTAAACGAGCAAAAATTGTATATTTATTTATATATTTGTATCTTGGTTCTATTTCGAAAACTACTCTACCGATTTTGATAAAATTCACGGGTTAGGGGGTTTTTGGGGTGACAATTCGATCTGTCACGGTCTCATCTTCGAGAAAATTGTTTTTGATGGGTTTTTTCGTAATTAAATTATATATTCTCAGGTAGACAAATCCCATTCTTAGGGTTTTAAAAAAGGTTACTCTTTTCCTTTTGTACCCAGGCAGACAATGGGTTGCCTTAATTCATTATTCTCAAAGGCCTTGAATAAGTATTGTGATTGTGGATTTTAACATATTTTGTTCTCCCTAAACGTTAGAAATATTAATAAACGTTTTATAATTGTTTTTATAAAAAACCTTATATATTTAATAGAATAAAAAATAATAAAGAATTTATTTAAAAATATATTTCGCATAAGCAGGTCTCAATTTTCTGAAAAAATAACACATTTTGATAGGTTTTATTTATTAACAATTGTATGAATAAAAATGAATCATATGGTTGAATCAAAACAGGTGCAGGAGGTGGGGTGCAGTGGTGGGGGATCCGGGGGTAGGGCGAGGTTTCTGGGGTGGGGTCGAGCGGGGTGGAGGTGGGGGGGGGGTACAGTGGGAGAATATTATATATATTTGTATTTTTTTTAATTTGAAAACGGCTCTCAAATAAAAATCGACCTTTTTGTCAGAATTTTAAATTAAAAATAATATTAAAATAAAGCTTGTAACTGAAGGAAAAAGTTACCGAGCATCGCTCGGCGCCTCCAGGTACTCATTATTATAATTGCAATATTCGAGATAAATATTTCATTTTCTTAAGGTTTATCAAATTAATAATCATCGGCTTTTATTGATTCAAGTGCAATTTCAAATTTCATAGTTAAAAAGATAGTAATAATTTTTAAAATAGGTCATATTAATATATACATAAATTTTGGAAATCATCTTGACTTTCCAACTTAAAAATTTTACTTTAAAAACATTATCTCTTTTCAGAAAGTAGGCCATCTATTAGATATTATTCAAAAATAAACAAATATACAATTTTCATAAGGAGAAATCAATTTCGTTGTCCTCGTCTTGATGCAAATAAACATATATCTACATAGTACACTGAAAAAACAATATATTTATAGTTAAGAAATTATATTTGATATGAATAGATGGTGAAGTTAATTATGGCGAAATCGATCTCTGTTCAATATGAATAAATGATATACAGGGTGTCCCCAAAGTCAAGGATCAAACGTGAACACGAGATAGGTGAGTTCAAAATTGTCCAAAATAAAAAAAAAATTTAAATAAAATTCTCTTAGTTTTCGAGATATGGGCATTTTTTGAAAACCGTGAAAATCGCTACCCTGCTATAAATATTTGAATGCTGTGGTAACGAATTTTCATATTTTATAATTCTAATTTTTTTACGGAATCCTGAATAATTCTGCTATCGATCACAAAACAGAAAATAGCTAAGAGTATTATATGTTTTTGAGAAAAAAAAATATTTTTGTCAGATTCATGTGTCAAAAAAGTTTTAATCAAGCTAACTGTTGACTCTTGATATCTTAATAAAAACTGTGTCAAACAATAATGGCAAATTATCTAAAAAATTGACGAATTTAATCAAGATTTCAAAATGGTATAAAACATTCCACTTTTTAAAAAACAAAAAATAAAATTTGCATTTTTATGCGAAAGAAACTAATTTCAAAACACAATTCGTAATTGGCTAAAGGGTAGAATTTAACATGAAAACTAATTTAATTTATTAAAATATTTTTATTCAATTAAAGTAAATGTTCAAAATAATAATTGTTTTTATATTCAGTATAATAATATGTTTTTTCAATTATTCAATTTAATTAACTTTTTATTTTTAATTGGTTTTTTAATTTTCAGGCTCAATAATAGGTTATAGCAAATATTAATATATATTTATAAATTAGGAATTTTTTGTTTCTTTTTAATTAACAGGTGTCTAAATCTTAGACCATATAAGTATATAGACACGCCCTGGTGTCGATTTGGTGAGAGCCAACATCAGCTAGAGAACTTGACGTCATCTGTAGGTAGGAACACCCAGAAATAGCATGGGCACTATAGGAATTATTGTACATTGAGATAAATTTATCGTAGTTTAGATTATTTATTTTGATTCAATAATCTCAAATTAATATTATGCAAAATATTTATGCGAGAACGTGACGTCATCTGTAGGCGATCTTGGCCTCACTTCACTCTGTGTGGAGAGGTAGCAGAGGGCGTGTCTATATATTTCATGGTCTAAGTTCTCAATCATAGCAAAACAGGTGTGTTTTACAAATAAAGTGGTCGAGAGTAGCTTTTTTATATAACTTGGAAACAAATCTTATTTAATTTTATGTTTTTATTCAGATCCTATACGATTATTTTTTATTATTATTTTCCTATTTATTTTATAATGTTTATCAATATGAACGAATGTGATTCAAATTAGTGTTTGAGTAAACAAATATACACATACTATGATAGACCATTAGAAAGCTAAATGCAAAAACTGGGTGCTGGGTGGGGTGGGTGTGGGAGGTGCAGGAGGTGGGGTGCAGTTGTGGGGGATCCAGGAGGTGGGGCGGAGTGGGGGGCGTGTAGTGGTGGGGGTCAGGGGTTACCGCGCATCGCTCAGGCTCAGAGTGTCATCTGTCAGCTACGACGTTTCGATCGACTTATTCTGCGATCGTTCTCAAGTATGAGCAGATGGAACACCACTCCGATTTTAGGTTATAATTAATTATGTGTGATTTTATCAAATAGACTATTGAATTTTCAAACATTTTTCTAGAGATTTTCTATTTAAAGGGGTTGCATTGCATCAAAATAGACATACGTATTAAAGATCCGGTCTTATTTTCCACCCAAGTTTCAAGATTGATTTTTATATTTGGATTTAATTCAGCAATTCAAACTGTTTTGTTTTTAAAACCTTGGCATCCTCTTAGCCTTAGCCTATGTTGTGGTGTTATTGCTTGTTTGTTGGGATAGGTCAGCTGACATCCTTGATTTCGTATGCACTTCTTGAAAATATATTTATAATTAGAAAACATACTCGCATAATCTCAAATTATCGAAATAAACAATCTGATTTTTGTTGTTGTCTAAAAGATGGAATTACTAATTAATAGTAAATAATCGGTGGAAAACTTGCACAAAAGGCGTAGTTTTTTAAACATCTCTGGAACGATATTAGGGGAATTATTATTTTAAAACTTATAAAAGAAAATCAAAGTGCCCACGACTTGATCTAAGATACCTACATGTCAGAAGGGTGTCATTTCATCCGCAGGGAATGCTGTCCAAATAAAGAACAATTTAATTTTTTAATTTTATTTTAATATTTAAAGGAATCGTAGGGAGTTGGGCTTGACTTTAAATTAAATACAAAGTGTTTATTTATTTAAATAGGCCAAACGTTCTGTTGCTGCTTAGCAAATTCTTCAGTAGGTCATTTATTAAACTTATCTGTCTGGGGTGTAAGAGAAAAACCATTTTCAAACAGTATCCTTACAAATCACTCAATTTTATCAAGTCATCGGCGGTTAGTTTTTCCATTTTTAGACTTCTGGGGATCCACTGATTATGTATACAAAATTTGGTTGAGTTTGCTCAAATGGCCTAGATTTTTAATTTTTAACCCCTCACCCTCCACCCCCTTAATTTTGGGTCGATATGCACCAAAATCTAATCAGCTCTTAATCTCAATGGACCAAAACTACGTGTGAAATTTGGTTTTGATATTCACACTATTTTTTGAGCTAGTTCGTCCACAAAAATTTGGTAACGCTCAGACTAATAGCCAGACAACCAGACAAACAGATATTTTGACAAAACAATTATTATCTCGAAAATATAATTTTTTTGATGTTCACTTATTAGGGATTTTTTGTAGAGCGAAATGTCATGGTTTCGCTTAATTTTTTTAATCAAAATAGTTTCAGCCGTTTTTGAGATATTTCGAAAAAGATAGGAAGAAAACACTTTTTTCATGCACGATTACAATACTTGACCATACCCTGTATGGTAAAGTAAAAAAATCAGCGATGACATATTTATTTATTATTTTTATGCTACTTAAAAATGACAACGATATTATAATGTTTCTATCTAAAAAAAAAATAATAATAATAATAAATCTTATCTATGTATAATATGTCCCTTGTGTGGAAGAATATTTTCTGCTGGTTTGATAAAAATCCTTTCCAGCTTCTTTTATAACTAATTTCTACTGTGATATCGATTTTATAGCTTAATTCCAAGTTCTTCACTCAAGTGGTTTGAAAAAGAAAAGAACCTGAGAACCTGGAGTGGTGAATAACAAAGCTCTCGCTTTGTGTATATTCACACCACTATATCAACTTAAACATTTTTTTTATAGATTTCAGTAATTTGGGAGTCATCAAGAAAAATGTGGAAATTTTATGAAAAAAAAAAGAAAAGAAACATAAATGGGGTAAGGATTTCTTGTTTTAAATAATTTTATCATAAATTTTGTGTAATCTCAATATACACTACGGTGCAAAAAAATCGAACCACTAATAAAAACTTTATTAAATGGGAAATTATTTTTAAAATTTTTAAAAATATTCATATAATTTGTTCTATTAACTTTTAAACTAATATATACAATAAATTTGTTGATAATTTTTGAATTTTATAAAAAAAATAAGTAAAATTAAATTAAAAGATACAGTTACAAATTATCCTACTTTCTCAATATCACTTTACATTTAAATAAAGTTTTAATAAAAGATCAAATTCCATTTGAAATAATACTAATAAAATAAATAATTTTGAATTAAGCATCATTGATAGAAAGATAAAATATACAAAATGGATATTTCTGAATCTCAAGAAGTTCTAATTGTGTAACTTTTAAAGAGTTCGGTGTTGGTTCTAGGTGAAACATTTTAATATAATAATAAAACTTGAGTAAGATACGAGGTAGGTTTCACAAAAAAGAAATAAAACAAAATTGAGTTTTGAATTCGATATATTTCGGTGGTTAGCCCATCATCAGGAGTCTAAGAAAACTGATTATATATTGGAAAAATGATGATGGGCTAGCCCCCGAAATATATCGAATTCAAAACTCAATTTTGTTTTATTTCTTTTTGTGAAACTACCTCGTATCTTACTCAAGTTTTATTATTCTAATTGTGTGCCTAATTAATCAGGGATAAGTCAACAACAAGTGGCAATTGCAATAAGTAATAATTTTCAATAATGTATGGTTCCTTGGTAAAAAAATTAAAAATTGTTTACCATTTAATAAAGTTTTTATTTGGTGGATCAATTTTTTTTGCACTTCAGTGTAGTTTGAAAAAATCATAATAAAAAATCTAAAATTTGGAATTAATTGTGAAAATAGGCATTTAGGATAAAGAAAAATGTAGGAACTATTTATTCAGCCGCGCGCCATAATACTTATGTGTGATTAAAAGTGACGATATTAATTAAAAATAAATAAATAATTTTTTTTCAACTTCTAAAATCAAAATTATATTTAAGTATGTACTATATTTAAGTATGAATATTAAAACAAATTAAAAATAAAAACTGTAATAGAAATATTAAGAGTTGAAATTTGAGTAAAATCACACATAATTAATTATAATTATTTATTGAACACGAATAAATAATACAATAAAACTAGTAGTACAAAATTTACTTATAAGGTTGGTAAATCTCCTCGTAAAATAAGAAGATTAACCTTAAAAGTAAACTCGAATCCTGGCTGATCCTTTTGTCTATAAACGAGATAATATAATATAATAATATAATATAAATAATAATAATAATAAATATATAATATAATATAAATCTCGTATAAAAATCTTTTCTTAGTTCGTTAATTTAATTTACTTAAAAGTAAATTTTGTTTGAAATTTTCTTTGCATTTTTGTTTGCACTTTGTTTAATTTCATGTATTTGTAATTGTTTTGTAGATTGCCTGAAGAAGTCGAAAAATTAACGACGAAACGTTGCAACTTTTAAAAACTTAATATCCAATTAATTCAAAGTCCATGTCCCCAAGAACCAAATGGAATCATTAGATTGAATTATCCATTGAATCCGTCTCCAAAATAAAATATTGTAATAATTTATCAGTATAATGAAGCTGTTGAAGCTTTTATTTTTGTGATTAATTTTATTAAGAGTTGAAATTTTAGTAAAATCACACATAATTAATTATAATTATTTATTGAACACTAATAAATAATACAATAAAACTAGTAGTACAAAATTTATTTTTAAGGTTGGTTAATCTCCTGGTAAAATAAGAAGGTTAACCTTAAAAGTAAATTTTGTTTGTAATTTTCTTTGCAATTTTGTTTGCATTTTGTTTGATTTCATGTATTTGTAATTCTTTTGTAGATTGCCTGAAGAAGTCGAAAAATAAACGACGAAACGTTGCACCTTTTAAAAACATAACATCCAATTATTTCATAGTCCAAGTTCCAAAGAAACAACCATATATATAAAAAATAATTCAGACAATAGAACACTCATTTAATATGTGGAATATTAAATTTTAGATAGAATTATATGGTAATCAATAAGTACTTTTTTTATAATAAAGATGCAAGAAAGCTATTTACCAAGATGCAACACCCATATATCAAGATTTAATCTTTCATCCTAGAAAGAAGAAAGAAAATTTCCATTGGTCTTAAAGAATGAATTTAAAATATAAAGGTCACAAACTAGATGAAGGAAGAATAATAAAGATATCTATAGGAATTTGCAAATGTTCTTGTTCGATTTCAAATCTGATATTTCGCGTAAATGACGTCAAACCAATCTTCAGATTGATGACCTTATGCCATGATGAATGAAATGAAATGTACTCCACCCAAACATGACTTGGAATATTTAATTTTTATTACCGAACATAATGTGCTGTGAGACAGGCATATGAACTCTTACTATCAATTTCCATAAGCAAATTGATTTAAACCATATTTCAACTTGTATTTAGTTTCCGGTGGAATTTTCATTTTAAAAAATAAAGTGAATGTCATGTGAATTTGGATTAAGCTCTTCAAGTTAGAATGGAGGAAAATTCTTAAGTCTGATGGGATATTTAATAGAACATAGATAAAAAAAAAAGTAGGAGATTATTTTGTTATATTGTGTTTTTAGAGCTATTTACTAAGCTAGGATTGGATGTTACTGTCAGAACTTTGACATGGGGTCGAAGATTATGTACTTCTTCGAGCTCACTACTAAATTTAACTTTCCTAGGAGGAAACAATGATTTGCATTAAAAAAATATTATGATTAAGGTAAATATAGTAAAAAGTTGACTTTAAATTGATGAAAATTCGTTAGTGTCAATACATTAACGGGAAAACAAACTGTTAAGCAAGGTCCTCCTACACGATCATTCTAGGATTGACATTCCGATTGAGCGTGTAGGGCTATGACTGATGAATCATATTGACGGATTTCCAGAAATCCAGGAGTTTCAATTATGTAAAAAGGAGTAAGGCTTACTCTAATTTTTCTCATTAATATATCAAAGAATAATTGATAAATCAATGAGAATTGTTTTTGACCGCGCTTATTTGAAAAAGATATTTATCGTGAGACTACTGCGGATTACGTTATTGGAGTCTGCGGAGTCTTAAGTCTGGACCAAGAGAGAAAAAGATGTGATCCACTTAGCTACAATCCAACGTCATTTGGCGTATAGCCCGCTAGACATTCGGATGGATCACCAAGTGAATTTGAAATCTCAGATGTTATATATTCTCTATCTAGCGCTCTGGACTGGGAGATTAAATATATAACATCTGAGATTTCAAATTCACTTGGTGATCCATCCGAATGTCTAGCGGGCTATACGCGAAATGACGTTGGATTGTATCTAAGTGGATCACATCTTTTATCTCTTGGTCCAGACTTAAGACTCCGCAGACTCCAATAGCCTAATCCGGAATAGTCTCGCGATAAATATCTTTTTCAAATAAGCGCGGTCAAAAACAATTCTCATTGATTTATCAATTATTCTTTGATATATTAATGAGAAAAAGGGGTCGGTAGCGTAATCGGTTAAATCACCAACTTTTCTAATCCGATTAGGAGAACATCAACCTAGACTTCATCAGTTCGATCCTAGCAAGAAGCAAAGTGAATTTATTTGAAAATAATAAAAAAACCGGCCCCTCGGCTCCAGAAACTGACAATCTCTGGTTCTACAAAACCTCGCGCATGCGCAGGACAAAATTTCGTAACAAGCAACCATGAATCGTGAGTGGCAAAAACAAGATTACCCCAGGTGGTAACCAATCCACCCACCCTCGGGTGGCAACCGGGCATTCAGATTCTGGGGGACCCGGACCATCACGAAATTAAGGAAGAAACAATGGAAGAATAACGCCAAAAATCCATACATACCTGGGCACCTTTAACATCAACACAGTCATCCGGCCAGGAAAAAAATTACATAACCTGACCATGGAACTCGATAACACGTTCCGGAAAAAGATAGAGGCGTGGAAGGTCCAACCAGAAAGAAACACCAAGCTTTTCGTGATCCCAAGGGTCCAAACGCAACAAATAATAATAATAATAATAATGAGAAAAATTATAAAATTTATTTAAAATCATTATTTCAAGTTAGAAATATATAAGTTCAGATATTATTTTCACTCAATATTTGACAAAAATCCCCTACATTTGATTCAATCGCGAATCAAATGTAGAAAACATTCGGTTAATGCTTACTCGTAGCAGCATGGCTTTTTAAAGGAACATAGGCCTCATGGGGAATCCCGTCTAGCTTAGCTCTTTTGTTGAAAGTGGATAACTCGTCTGGGATGGCACTCTACGTCTAAAGACCCATTGAAACTTATGACATATATATGGTATACCAAACCAAACCTTTTCACAACAATAGTGGAACAAGTATTAAAGTCCTTTTACGTGATGTGGAAAACAATTCAGAGACCAATTATTATAAATAATACATTTATATGCGCAGCATTTCATTTTTTTTTCAGAGTTGGCAGAATAATTTATTTCTATTTATTAGCAGTAAAAATATTTCATTTTTAATAATTTCAGAATATATGCAACAGTCCGAATGAAGCGTGTAATGGTACCGTCATTCTTTTCATCAGTCGAGAACATATACAATTTTAAGAATTCAAATATTTTTGATGAATTTGATAATTATGTAATATGATTATTATTAGTTAGATTTTCATTTTATTATTTGAAAATGGAATCAAATTTCATCAATAATAATTTAAAATTAATTATTTACTTGAATTACTTGAATACATTAAAGTGTGAAGAGGACCTTATTAGTGTTTATATTATCATTTTACTAAGCAGCCATGGAAGAACATTTAGATGAAGATATCATAGATGTATTTGTTAATACCGGCGACCAGTTAAGTGTTAAGGAATTGATTTTAAAAAGGTTTATCACTGTAGAATGAGCCAAAAAACATTCAATCTGACTGTCAGTCGGAATGATCATGTAGAGGCCGCTTTAGGATAAAGTAAAACATGTTGACCAATAAATGGAATAGGAAGGGAATAAATTACTATCTCACTAGTTATTGTAATTTATTATAATTATTAAAATAGGCTTATACCAAAGCAATTGAAATTTTGTTGAAACAAAATGGGAAATTTAAATAATAGTAATCAATATTTCCAATACCCATAGGTATTTGAATATTTATGAATTTTTCATTACCTAAAATTGAATTTTAGTTGCGGAATATTATTCATGGAGCTATATTGCCAAATATTATTTTGAACTTGCAATCATTACTTCCACTAAATGACTTACAAGTTTGATAATAGAAGCATATTATGGATGCGTTTAAGTTGGCGTTTCAAAATATACGTTCGTTAAACCTAAATTATGTTGAAGTAAGTTTTTGGAGACGGACTGATAAGTGAATTGAGTGGATTTTGATGAGGCAGTCCATTAACTATCTTTTTTATTAAAAAACCGACGTTTCGGAAGTAAAGAAAATTAAAAAAAAAAAAAAATAGAAACTTTTTAAAATATAAAATACTAGGTAGGTTTTACATAAATAAAAGATCAGATGCTTGTTTAGCATGACTTTATATTGAACTCCTGAAGATGGGCTTATACTCCGAAATATATACAGACTGGTAAACAAGAATCTGATCTTTTATTTATGTAAAACCTACCTGGTATTTTATATTTAAAATTTTTTAAAAAGTTTCTAAAAAAATTTTTAAAATTTTCTTTAATTTATTTAAAATGTTTCACCAAGAACTTACACTTTCTCCCTTAACAAAAGACGTTTCGGAAGTTTATTCCTTCCTTCTTCAGGTTCAGTAAACAATTAAAATGGGATTATATAATACGTATGTATGAATTATATTAAAATTTTGTGATTGTCTTGATCATAATGATTGCCAAATCCCATTTCAATTGTTTACAGACCCTGAAGAAGGAGTGAATAAACCTTCGAAACGTCGGTTTTTGAATAAAAAAGATAGTAAATAATTATTTCTCTTTTTTTGAATTTTGGACTCCCTCATTAAAATCCACTAAATTATGTGTTTTTCAAATGCTTAACTCTTCATATATAGCCCACCCATTTCAAATGATCAATATTAATGATTCAAATAAATAAAATAAAATTAAGAATTGAAATTTTATTTTATTCACACATAATTAATTATAATTATTTATTGAACACGAATAAAGTAATTAATTGAATTATTTATTTGTGTTCAATAAATAATTATAATTAATTATGTGTGAATATAATAAAATTTCAACTCTTAATAAAATTAATCACAAAAATAAAAGCTTCAACAGCTTCATTTTACTGTTGTTCCTAATTTCTTTTTTTTTTGTTTTACTAAATTTCGTAAATATATCTCATGAAATTTGGAAATTATATTGAAATTAAAGAATAATTCAATTGTATTGTATTTTTTTTAAGATCATAATATTATAAGATCTTTTTTAAATTAAAAGAAACAAATTTAGAAAAACACCAGAAATTTATATTTTTTTAATGTAAGAAGAAGCTCTGCCTATAGGTCTTGACAGAGTCTTGCATTACGAAAGAGAAGAGGAAAGAATTTCTCGTTGGTTAGTCTAAACAGAAAGTTTTTCACAGAATAGAAAATATTTTTTTGAATCAGGTGGGATTTTCCGACTTATGTTAAATTAGACAAAGAGATGATTTTTGAAAAATTTGACACGTTCCATGAAACCATACGTGATCAAGACTATAAAGGACTCTCGGATTGTAATCCCAAAATCTCCAAACAACGTGCACACAGAAGAAATTGTTTGTGTGGGTAATCATATGGAAATATTTTGGGAGATATTAAATACTAAAATAAAAACATCAATATACATGTTCTGATTTCAACTAAAATTTAATCGGACCTTGATCTCAACATAAAATAACTAAATGGGGGATTTTGTTTTGTTATTTTTAACCGACTTCAAAAAAAGAGGAGATTCTCTATTCGACTGAATTTTTTTTTTATTTATTTTTTTTTTTTGTGTCTATGTTACCTCATATCTCCGCCAATTGTCAACCGATTTTGAAATTTTTTTTTGCATTGGGTCCAGTCTAGCTTCCGATTGGTCCCATTTTTTTTCGTTTTTTTTTCATAGGTATTAGACCTTTTTTATTAGGTTTGTTTAGACCTAACCTCTTTGTTTATGAACCGATTTCGATGGTTCTTTATTTATCCGAAAGGGGGTATCTTAGGGATGGTGTCATATTAATTTGGTCAAGTTCTGATGATAGGATCACTATTAATAACATCACTAAAAAGAGAAAAATAAAAATAATTTTTAAGCAAAAAATAAAAACCGACTTCAAAAAATTAAATGCAACAAATAAAATACACTAAAAGGTATAAAATAATTATTATCTTACTTAGTTACAACTAAACGACGAAATATTAACATGAAATTACTTTTTGAAGTTGGTGCCAAACATATACCTTTTATGAATCACACTCGACGAATCTTACTGAGTATCGCTTATAGGTATAGTTTGTTTGGCACCGACTTCAAAAAGTAATTTCATGTTAATATTTCGTCGTTTAGTTGTAACTAAATAAGATAATAATTATTTTATACCTTTTAGTGTATTTTATTTAATGCATTTAATTTTTTGAAGTCGGTTTTTATTTTTTTCTTAAAAATTATTTTTATTTTTTATAGATAGGTATACAAAATTTGAACACTCAGGAATACACTAAAGGTGTACTAAGATTTCAATTTTTCCTCTATTTTTTTTTTTTTTTTTTAAAGAGTTTTATTCTTTTTTGAGATAAGTATTTCGAAAAAACAAAATATGTACGATTACATAATGTCCCTATATAAATAAATACCGTATAATAATTTTTTTTAATTAAATAACAATATTTGAGTTCATCAATTAAATTCCCAAATTCTACAATAATATTCAAAAAATACGTTTGTGGGATTTAAAACTCGATTTTTAATTAATTTTTAGAAATTTATTGAACCAATTATTTTACATGAATTAATGTATACATTGTATTTGAGCTTCGACTTCGGAGATTACTTCGCCACCATCGACTGTCCTTGATCATCTTTTTAGTCCTTGTTTTTTTAATAAGAGGAAAAAACTAATTAAAGAAAAAAACCTCTTTTCCGATAATTATTCCTAATCCCCCGTTCCAATACATAATCGGTCCGATTTTTAATTATTATTTTTTTTTTTTTTTTTATTAAACCAATTATTTTACATGAATTTATGCATACATTGTTTTTGAGCTTCGATTCCGGGGATTACTTCTCCACCATCGACTGTCCTTGATCATCTTTTAGTCCTTGTTTTTAATAAGAGGAAAAAACTAATTAAAGGAAAAAACCTATTTTCCGATAATTATTCCAATCCGATTCCTTTCCCCTTTTTAATTAATTAAATTGGCTAACTTTTAATATATATATATACCATATATATTTTTTTTTTTATTTTTTTTTATAAATTTTATTAAACCAATTATTTTACATTAATTAATGTATACCTTGTATTTTAGATTCGATTTCGGAGATTGCTTCTCCACCATCGATTGTCCTTATTAATCTTTAGTCCTTGTTTTTAATAAGAGGAAAAATCTAATTAGATAAAAAAACCTCTTTTCCGATAATTATTTCAATTCCATTATTCCCCAATCAAGTCGATTGGATCCTCTCCCCTATATATATATATAATGATCTATTAGTGGAATTTAAAATTAAAAAACCAATTATTAATTAATTAATATTAAAAGGAAATTTAATAAAAATGTAAATATACATTTTTATCGATACAACCACTTGTGAATAATTATTTCAATTAACAAAAAACCCATCAAAAACAACTTAGCCGAAGATGAGACCGTGACAGATCGAATCGCCAACCCAAAACCCTCCTAACCAGTGAATTTCATCCAAATTGTTAGAGCTGTTTTCGAGAACCCGATTGGATATATATATACAAGAATTGCCCATTTAATAATATAAATAAGAGATATGTAAAAATCACAGTTTCGAATTTTTCATGATTTTTCAAAGAATTCATTTCCTATTAAAGAATTGTCGATTCTAATTGTTGCAAATAATGTATGGAAATAAAATACTCGAATACAATATTCCCATAATATATTGAAAAAAAGCAGTTTCATTAAATGTAGAATTGATTAAATCCATTACATTTATGAAGGTTTTACAGGTAGAAAGATATCCTAGAACCAGCAGTAATTGAGCATAGTAATGTTCGACCTCTGATCAGTTTGAGGCTAATGGGAATTCGTCATAATATTTGTCCATTAATAGATATTATATAAGTAAGTAATAAAAAGAAAGCCGATGATTAACATAAAAAAATTCGTTGATGTGAATTATAAATTCGAGAGAGAACGGAAGAAGTTCAAATGACATAGCGAATTATTTTCCTGCCTGGCTAGCAAATGGATTGAAATTGGACAGACAGACACACAGGCTGGCTTTCCTTTCGTTAGCAACCAATATATATATATATACGTTGTTTGTCCACTGGAAACTAGTTTGGAGCTGATCCGAGATTACTACTTAGAGCTGTTTACACGGCACTCAATTCAGTACGAGTATACTGAAAGGTACATTAAAAAAAATTGAAAGCTAATAATAATAATAATTAGTAATGATGAAGTTGTTGAAGATTTTATTTTTCTGAGTAATTTTATTAAAGTTGAAATTTTATTTAAATCACACATAATTAATTATAATTATTTATTGAACACGAATAAAGTAGTTAATTGAATTATTTATTAGTGTTTAATAAATAGCACTATTAAACCCCGTAAACCTAACAATGGATTCCAGTAGAGTTATATACACTGATTATCATGCAATTTCCCGATTTTACAACACGTCAGAGTTTTGAGATATTATCGGCCAAAATGACAAAAAATCGCATTTTGACCTATTTTCGAGTCCCATTAAATATTAAACAAAAGTATTTAAAATCAAAATACTTATTTTGTTCACCTAGTAGAAAACAGTTTCCTCTTTGATTTTCAAATTACCACTTGTTTGTAGCTCAATTAGAACTCGAGTTATAATTCTAAAACTACGTGATTATAAAGGATAATAAACATAGATAAAAACATATTGTCTTAGTTTTTTAGTTATAACTCGAGTTCTAATTGAGCTAAATTCAAGTGGAAATTTGATAATCAAAGAGGAAGTTGTTTTCTATTACGTCAACAAAATATTTTGATATCAAATATTGCTGTTTAATATTTAATGGGACTCGAAAATAGGTCAAGATGGCCTTTTTCGTCATTTTGACCGATAATATTTCAAAGCTCTGACGTGTTGTAAAAAATCGGAAAATTGCATGATATTCAGCGTAGAAAACTCTACTGGAATCCATTGTTAGGTTTAAAGGGGAGATTTTTGTCAATCAGTGAAATTAGTAATGAAGCTGTTGAAGTTTTTATTTTTGTGATTAATTTTGTTAAGAGTTGAAATTTTGTTAAAATCACACATAATTAATTATAAATTTTTTTTAACGATAATGATGTGAGAAGGAGATACACCAGAAGGTGCATCCCCTAAAGGCCTGTGTGTGGGATGGTCCCTCCATTGTGAAAAGAACAGGGTAGAAGGAAAGAATCCGGGATCACAAGCCAAATCTCAGAAAGTTAGATACAATCCAATTTACTAAGTTTTTTTAAGGGCTTCGAGCAGTGGTAAAGTCTCCATGCGATATTAAGTTTAAATTTATTGAGCACAAAAAAGTAATTATTTGAATTCTTTCATTGAGTTAAATAAATAATTATAAACATAAAGTTTATGTGCCGAGAGTAGCAGAATTTTTATATATTGAAGGAGGCAATAAAAGAGTGTGTCTTCTGCTGGAATTCATAAATTAATTCTTGTGAATTCATTGTAATAGACTGATGAAGAGGGCAAAGCCCTCGAAACTATAGTCTCGTTATAAATAAATAAAATTTATAATTCCAGGAGAAGACACACTCTTTTATTGTCTCCTTCAATATATAAAAATTCTGCTACTCTCGGCAAAAAAACTTTAAATTTAAAATAATAATAATTCAAATTTTCTAATTATAAAAAATTTTATTTGTCATTAAATAATAGTGGGTTTAAAAAAAATATTTACCCTCTATTGAGTCATTTCCCCTTTATTGTAACAAAAAAAAAAAAAAAAAAAAAAATCAAACAGCTAAAGAAGTTTCACTTCAAAAAAATATTTCTAATCTACATTTATTTTTGTTTATTGTTATTTTTATTTGAATATAATGCCTATATATGTGCATATAATGGAAATTTTAATTTCTTTAAAAGAGAGCTAGTGCAATTTTTCTTCGAGTAAAAATTAAGGTCAATTTGTAACATTAATATTCAGTCCTGAATTCAGTGTGGTGTAAAATGGCTCTTTAAGTTAATGCCTGTTGACATACCTGACTGCTGGAATGGGGGGGGGGGTTGGAATCTATGCTTTAGAAAAGGGTTAACGAGAATCGACACATCCAACTGGAAACGACACCCACGCACATTGTTATTCCAGGGTATAATAACGATTAGAGTGAGGTGAAATTAATTTCAACATTCGAGAGAGAGAGAAGAACATACAGTATAATATTACCTAAGTAACGATTGAGATTAGTGTAATCTGTTATTCAGAGTGGAGATGGAAATACAGTGGATTGGCAGGAAATTAATTAGAAGAAATTCAGTGAAATACACAGCGAGAAATAATAAGAAATTGAGCGCTTGAAGAAGGTATTAGTAAATAAATAAAAGAAATTCAAATGTCTCTTCGGTAATGCAAGGGTATGTCCAGGTTTTTACTTTACCATACAGGGTATGGTCAAGTATTATAATCGTGCATGAAAAAAGTGTTTTTTTTCCTTCTTTTTTTCGAAATATCTCAAAAACGGCTGAAACTATTTTGATTAAAAAAATTGAGCGAAACCAGGGCATTTTGCTCTACAAAAAAGCTCGAATAAGAACTAAACTAGCAAAAAAAAAAAAAGTGTTGGCGGCCCTGTTTGTAAGATTTTTGAGTGTCATTCATTCTCAATAGTTCTAACTACATTATCGTTGAAGAAGAATTTAATACTGCAACAAAGATTTAAGAGAACTAAGCGAAATCCAGGATATAGTGGAATGGATCGATGTGAGAAAGAGAGGATGGGGGGAACATGTGGAACGAATGACGGATGACCGCCTTGCGAAAATCGTGAAGGAAAATCGCCCACGTGGCACACGGAGCAGAGGGCGGCCGAAAAAAAAGATGGAAAGATGTCGCAGCAAGAAACTAACGTCTTTATTCTTTTTTTTCTTATTGGAAGAACAGGCGAAAACCTATAGAGAAGATGAAGAAGAAGAGAAGAACAAAGTTTTAAAAAAACTAACTATTTTTTTAAAATTAATTTAAAAACAAAAATTAAAAATAAAATCGTCATGATAACTAAATTTTTGAAAAAGTTATGGTTATTTAAAAAAAAGCTATTTTTTCAAAAAATTCTTAACTTCTTTTGGGTTGGGTGAAAATTTTTTAAAAATTCTGAAAACCGTCTTTAATAGGGTAGAAAAAAATAAAAAAGTTTCAACCAAGCTTTTGATTATTATACATGTATATATAGATGGAAAATATTTAATTTAAAATAAAATTTGTTATTTAAAAATTATTTTTCTTAAAAATACCCTTGGGAATCTCATCTCATCTTTTTTCTATTGTATTTAAGACCCTCAGCCATTTCAAAAGAACTAAGCCTTTTGGCTTTTGTATTCGAGCTCATTCATTCATTTCAATATTATTTATTTATTTCAAAGTTAATTAGGTATAAAAGATTTTTGAAACAATACTAACTAAACTAACTGAAAGGAATTAATTAGCTTTTGGAATTTCTTTAAAAATATATTTTAAAGATTAAAACCAAATATATATTATACATATATATAATATTTATTCTCTGTAATTAATAAAACATAAATAAAGCAGCCACGTTGGGGTACAGGGGGCGAAGACCCCGGGCTAGCAAAAGGCCCACTGAAGGCGGGCCTTGAAGCTAGTTTTAAAATAAAATTAAAATTTTGTAAAGAAACTGCTCTCCTTAAACATTATATTAAAAACAATAAGTCCATTTATAAAGAAATGGTCAAATATGCAGCCATTTTTAAAAAGGGTCCTCTCTTAAGTGAACGAATTTCTCTGTTTATTCAAACGATTCGACGCATACTCACAAAAAAGTCCATGGATCCATCCACCCCCACACATCCATCCATCCTTTCCAGTTGAATCTTCTCGATTTCCATATATCCAATCTATATTTTTTAATTTCCACATTTTTCCCCTTGCTATTAATATTTAATATTGCTTTCCTGCTCTCCATAGATGCTTTTATAGATCATCATCGCTTTTTTTATTTTTTTTTTAAACCCCCATGGTATATATTGAAAAACATATAAAAGTGATTCAATCTCTTCATAAAGATTCATCAAATAAAGTTCGTATATTTATTTATTTTTTTATTATTTTTTTCAAAAATAATAAAATTATTTACTTCCATCAAATATGTACTAATAAAAATATATTTTTACTTATTATCTATTAAAATGTTTCACCTAGAACCGACACCAAATTCTTTAAAGATTAATAAAAATAAGCTGACGTGTTCTGATGTGGCCATCCACTTGACTTTACCATACAACATGGCCCCTCACTTATATTTAATATTTAATGAAATTATTTATAATCATATAGGGGAAGGGGGGGGGGTTAGTTTTTGCATTTTTAGACTCCTGGGACCCACTGATTATGTATACAAAATTTGGTTGAGTTTGATACAAGCATGCGCGGATCCAGGGGGGGGGGCGATGGAGGCGACCGCCCGCCCCCCCCCCCCCCAAAGCCTTGGGGATCAACATTTTTTATATGTTTATTTAATTTATTTTTTTATTTTTATAACATTAAATTTTAAAATTGAAGAAAATAAAGTTCTACGTGGGGGGAGGGGGCGTCTCTGATCCCCCCCCCCTCCCGCTTGGACAATTCGATCGTGCCACACTTCCGAGATCAAAAGTAGATCTTATATACCGGCGACCGCCCCCCCCCCCCAAAAAAAAAACAGAGGTCTGGATCCGCGCCTGGATACAAGGGCTTAGATTTTCATTTACTGCCCCCCCCATTTCGGGTGGTTAGTTTTTGCATTTTTAGACTTCTGGGGACCCACTGATTATTTATTAATTAATTAATTATGTATACAAAATTTGGTTGAGTTTGGTAAATGGCCAAGATTTTCATTTTTTGACCCATCCCCCCCATTTTGGGCGGTTAGATTTTGCATTTTTAGACTTCTGGGGGTCCACTGATTATGTATATAAAATTTGGTTGAGTTTGCTCAAACGACATAGATTTTTAATTTTTAACCCCCTCCCCTCCCCCCTTAATTTTGGGTCGATATGCACCAAAATTTAATCAGCTCTTAATCTCAATGGACCAAAACTACGTTTGAAATTTGGTTTTGAAATTCACACTAGTTTTTGAGCTAGCTCGTCCACAAAAATTTGGTAACTCACAGACTAACAGACATTTTGACAAAACAATTATTATCTCGAAAAATATAATATCTACGATGTTCACTTATTAGACCTTTTTTGTAGACCGAAATAACATAGTTTCGCACAATTTTTTTAATCGAAATAGTTTCAGCCGTTTTTTAGATATTTTGAAAAAAATGAAGGAAAAAAAACACTTTTTTCATGCACCGACATACCATGAAAGTGCCTGTCATCTGATTGGCCATTCCACCAGGCGCAAGATCAATTTTAAGGTTTTACCCTTTGTCAACCTTTAAAAAGAGTTTACCAACCGACATACAACTGGCCCTAAGTTTGCAAAATATATTAAAATGTGTCAACAAATTTATTTTCTTTCATCAAGTGATAGTAAAGACTTATTTAATATTTACGGATATAACAACTCTCGGGATGAATGCTCACCTTTTATAATAATAAAAAAACCAAGCGAAACCATAAATACCTATGCATGGTCATTAAACGCCATCCCCGTCAGGTATCCAGCCAGGCATTTTTATCCATACCTACTATCTCTGTAAATATTTAAACACACAGCCTCTCTACTGTTGGAGAATATTTTAAAGGACACCCAGAAACATAGATACTGTGTGTCTGTTCTGTTTGGTTACCAAAATAAAGAGGATCAATGTCATTGCGAGGGAAAAATAAATAAAGACATAAATTTTCCTCTAACCATAATAATAATACTTACTATACTCTCTCAATGGATTCTAGATTACGCCGTAAATTACGATCTCAAATGTAAGTTATCAAAGAGACTTTTCAAATTGTATCCAATTGATAATAATTAACCAACAACCTTGGCTGGGCCAACCGACCTAATATTGCGTGGTTTAATAACTAATTCCTTATTCTCTTCTAATTTTTATTTTCCTTACCCTACCTAGTATCAGCAAGTATAGTAATCGCGAATGTAAAAATTTCTAATCAATGATTAAAATAAGAAAAGAAAATTAAAAAAAAGTCTTACACATGCTTTTATAGTTAATTTATAGGAAGAAATCAATGAGGTTTTGTGGTCTTTTGATGCAAATATACTTTTAACTATTATAGGTTGTAGTGAGAGTTTTTAATGAGAATTAAGGACAATTTTTTTTATTTTTCATCAACGTTTCGTCGATTTTGTCGACTTCTTCAGGATTCTTCAAATAGACTACGGTGCAAAAAAATCGATCCACCAATAAAAACATTTATTAAATAGTAAATCATTTTTAATTTTTTTTACAAGTGACCATACATTTACTGAAAAACGGCTTATTGAAAGTGTACTTGGCACTTGACGTTGACTTATCCCTTGATTAATTAGGCACACAATTTGAACTGGTTGAACTTGAGAAATATCCATTTTGTATATTTTATCTTTCTATCAATGATGCTTAATTCAAAATTATACATTGTATTGATATTTCAAATGGAATTTGATATTTTATTAAAACTTTATTTAAATGTAAAATGATATTGAGAAAGTATGATAATTTGTAATTGTATCTTTTAATTTAATTTTACTTATTTTTACTATGAAATTCAAAAATTATCACCCATATTTATTGAATATGTTAGTTTAAGAGTTAATAGAACAAATTATATGGTCATTTGTAGCAATTTTAAAAATAATTTCTTATTAAATAAAATTTTTATTGGTGGCTAGATTTTTTTGCACCGTAGTGTAGTTACATCACACATTCGTCTAAAATACATTATTTTTCTTTATCTCCGTTACCAATAACCATCAGAAATTCATAGACATAATGAAATATAATCTATTTTAGTCAAATTTGTGATGTAACTATTTGAAACCCTGAAGAAATCGGCAAAGTCGACAAAACGTTGTTGAAAAATAAAAAATTACACAAAAAACTTAATTCGCATTAAAAAAATCTCATTAATACACATTATGGACAGAAATGATGATCGCAGAATAAGTCAATCGAAACTTCGTAGTTTTATTGTATTATTTATTATATTTTATTTGTTCAATAAATAATTATAAATAATTATGTGTGATTCTAATAAAATTTAAAATTATAATAACTAATTAGAAATTTATTTTTTATTTTAATTACTTTGGGAGAAAATGATATTATCTGCATTTTTGAATCGGAAGTTCTAAAGTTACAGATTCCTTAATCTACAGTTTTTCGCATTGCAGGGATAAACAATTTGGCACCAGGTCGAACTTTCTACGACTTTTCATTATTGAATAATCATAGATATTAGAAAAATAAAAATAATTATTAAGAAAAAATAAAACCGACTTCAAGAATTAAATGCAACAAATAAAATACACTAAAAGGCATAAAATAATTATTATCTTATTTAGTTACAACTAAACGACGAAATATTAACATGAAATTACTTTTTGAAGTCGGTGCCAAACAACCATACCTATAAGCGAGTTTACCCGCCAAACGTACTAAGTAAGATCCGTCGAGTGCGATTCATAAAATGTATATGTTTGGCACCGACTTCAAAAAGTAATTTCATGTTAATATTTCGTCGTTTAGTTGTAACTAAATAACATAATAATTATTTTATACTTTTTAGTGTATTTTATTTGTTGCATTTAATTTTTTGAAGTTGGTTTTATTTTTTCTTAAAAATTATTTTTTATTTTTCTCTTTTTAACCGACTTCAAAAAGGGAGGGAGGTTCTCTCTATTCGACTGAATTTTTTTTAGTGATGTTATTAATAGTGATCATATCATCAGAACATGACCAAATTAATATGGCACCATCCCTAAGATATCTCCTTTCCAATAAAAAGAGAATCATCGAAATCGGTTAATAAACAAAGAAGTTAGGCCTGAACAAACCTAACAAAAAAGGTCTAATACCTATGAAAAAAAATGGGACCAATCGGAAAGTAGACTGAACCCAATGCAAATTTTTTTCAGGTTTCGGTTCACAATTGGCGAAGATATGAGGTAACATAGGCAACAAAAAAAAAAAAAAAATTCAGTCGAATAGAGAACCTCCTCCTTTTTTTGAAGTCTGTTAATAAATGAAAATGATTTTTCTTCACGTTTCATATGAGAACAAAAGTATTATGAAAAAATGAGTGAATTCTTAATCCTAGTGTATATCGAGTAATAATTTTTTCATTAATCATGAAATTCTACTCCTTGCACAATGATAAATTTGTTAAAAATCACCAGGAAATGGAAAATGATAAATGACTAAATACAGCAAGAAACAATAAAGTACTTTTTTGAATTTGATATAAAAAAACAAATAAATAAAAAATTGCAAAATAAACGAAATGTTATTTTATTAAAAAAAAAAAAAAAAATAGCATAAAGAGAATCGAAATGATCATGTAAATACATCAACGAATATTCATCTATAATAGAATTTTTCTATTTGATATGAAAAAATAAATAAATAAATAAAATAAAAGTAAAAAAATGAGAAATAAACGTAATGATTAGGGAAACCAACATAGAATTGAGTTTCATGTCACGAATCATCGTTTCGTTTCATTTGGTTTTTTTGAACAATTTTTCTTAATTTATCATTGAATATATTCTTTTAATTTGACTTATTTTGGAATGGCAAGGAAGCCCTTATTACGTAGGGGTAGTTGGAGCATCGAAATAATGGTTAATAATATTATTTTCTTAAAAATTTTAAAATTTGTATCCGCCACCTAGGACCAATAAGGAGTGTAATTTTCTCTCACGCCAAAAAAATTTTGATCTGCTTTTTTTCAATAAAAAATCTGTCTGCTCTAAGAATAAGTGAAATGAAAAATTTCTTTAAACTGCAACAGAATCGAGTTTCATGTCACGAATCATCGTTTCGTTTCATTTGGTTTTATAAACAATTTTTCTTTCTCTAATTTTTGAATTTATCATTGAATATATTTATTTAATTTGACTTATTTTGACATGGCAATGAAGCCCTTATTACCTAAGGGTTGTTGCAGCATCTAATCTAATAATATTATTTTCTTAAAAATTTTAAAATTTGTATCCGGCACCTAGGATCAAATAGGAGTGTACTTTCTTATCCCGCCAAATAAAATTTTCATCGACTTTTTTGCAACCAAAAATCTGTCTGCTCTTAGGTGAAATGAAAAATTTCTTTAAGCTGCAACAGAATAGAGTTTCATGTCACGAATCATCGTTTCGTTTCATTTGGTTTTATAAACAATTTTTCTTACTCTAATTTCTGAATTTATCATTGAATATCTTATTATATTAAACGAGCAATTCTTGTATATCATATATATTTATATATAAATATTAAATTAAAAAATTATATCAAAAAATTGAAGAGTACTTACATACAGTTTCAAAAACAAGATTAAAATTTTCAAACTCAAAAATCGCATATAAAAACACTTAAAATATTTATTTTTTTTGTATTTTTTTTTCTAAAAAGTATGTAAAAAAACAAAAATTTGAATTTGGACCATTTTTGAAGAAGTTATCAGCGAAAAACCGAAAAAAAGAGTGTTTTATTTATTCCAAATTCGATATCTTTTAAACCAGTGATCAAAAAAATTTCAAAATTTCCCAGGAAGAATTTTTTGATGGGTACTCAAAAATGTCAAAAAACCGTCCGATTTAGCGTGGAATGCCCCATTGCTACTAACAGCCATTTTGGCAAGACAATTAATATCTCAAAAAATACAAATTTTTTGATGTTTACTCATTAGGGCTTTTTTTGTAGAGTGAGACACCATGGTTTCGCAAAATTTTTTTAATCAAAATATTTTCAACCTTTTTTGAGATATTTCGAAAAAAGCAAGCAATAAAACCACTTTTTTCTATGGTAATGGAAAAAGAGTAGGCAATTAATAGTGTCGTTATGTAAAATGTGGCAAAGTCCTCAACATTTATATTAATAGTTATATATGCATATATAAAATTTTTCTCGGAACATTTTGTGTCAAAGCCATGTTTTTCCTTTAGAAATTATTTTTTTTAGATGCATAAAGGTGAAAGAAAATACCTAAGAAAAATAACAAGACTATTCTATTATTTAGGTGTAGTAGATAAGGATGAAAAGTCAGTGTCTCCCAAAGGGCTTTCCATCTTTCGACAAAAGGGATTCGTTTTTGTTTTCTGTCCCATTCATTCTCGCTTTTGCTATCCATTCTTCATTGGATGCTCATGAGGAAATAGTGTATTCTCTTTTATTTACGTATATAGGTTTAGATAATAGTGATGTCACTACTGGACAACAACAGCCATGTGTGGGGCCTTTTAATTTGTGTCAACTATGAAATTCTGAGACTTGTGCTTTTGCTTTTTTAATAAGGCTATATAGACCGGGAGCTGGATGGAGTTGAGTGTGCAAAATATGAGGACCGCACTTTATCAACTAATATTAACTGAGAATAGCTAAAAGATTAATAATCCGGATGTTGGCGGCCAACTTTTTGGTCCAATTTTTTATAGGGGGGGGAGGCTCTTACCTATAAAGGAAATTGATGAGAGCCATTTTAAGGATTATTTTAATTATAATTTTTTAAAAATGATAATAGGTTGTTAAATGAAGTGAAAAACAAAAATTATACTGGACCGTCGCTTAGAACACCAACTATTAGATTTATAGATATCCAACATTTTCCATGACAGGAAATGGTCAATATTGTCAAAAAATGGCAGTTTTTCCTTCATAGAATAAAAACCAATCAAGGTAGAAACTTAATTTCTATCTCATTCTCTAGAAAATTTTATTGACTTGAACGTTTACTTGGATCACTTTTTTATAAAACTTTTAAATTTATAGATATCAAGCAGACTTTTGTTCTGTTAAATTCCGCAAACATTTCTCTAGAAATATAATTATTTACTCAATTTAAATGAAATTATATAAAGGGTCTGGTGGAGGAGAGATGAAGGAGGAGATGATCCAAACGACTTGATTGGGGAATAATGGAATTCAAATAATTATCGGAAAAGAGGTTTTTTTATCTAATTAGATTTTTCCTCTTATTAAAAACAAGGACTAAAGATTAATAAGGACACTCGATGGTGGAGAAGCAATTTCCGAAATCGAAGCTAAAATACAAGGTATACATTAATTAATGTAAAATAATTGGTTTAATAAAATTTATAAAAAAAAAAAAATTATATAAGGGAGAACACAATGGATGGAGTGGAATTGGAAGGATACCAATCGATTTGATTGGGGAATAATGGAATTTAAATAATTATCGGAAAAGAGGTTTTTTATCTAATAAGATTTTTCCTCTTATTAAAAACAAGGACTAAAGATGAATAAGGACACCTCGATGGTGGAGAAGCTAAATTTCCGAAATCGAAGCAAACACAAGTATTTTCAACGGCCACCAATCAAATCATAATTAATGTAAAATAATTGGTTTAATAAAATTTATAAAAAAAAAAATTATATAAAGGGAGTAACTACAATGGATGGAGGGAATTGGAAGGATACCAATCGATTTGATTGGGGAATAATGGAATTTAAATAATTATCGGAAAAGAGGTTTTTTTATCTAATAAGATTTTTCCTCTTATTAAAAACAAGGACTAAAGATGAATAAGGACACTCGATGGTGGAGAAGCAATCTCCGGAATCGAAGCAAAATACAAGGTATACATTAATTAATGTAAAATAATTGGTTTAATAAAATTAAAAAAAAAAAAAAAGAGAACCATGGATAAAGGGGCCAATCGATTTGATTGGGGAATAATGGAATTTAAATAATTATCGGAAAAGAGGTTTTTTTATCTAATAAGATTTTTCCTCTTATTAAAAACAAGGACTAAAGATGAATAAGGACACTCGATGGTGGAGAAGCAATCTCCGGAATCGAAGCAAAAAATACAATGTATACATTAATTAATGTAAAATAATTGGTTTAATAAAATTTAAAAAAAAAAAAAAATTATATAAAGGGGGGACTGAATATGGAATTGTAATAATTATCGGAAAATAGGTTTTTTTATTTAATTAGTTTTTTCCTCTTATTAAAAACAAGGACTAAAAAGATGATCAAGGACAGTCGATGGTGGAGAAGTAATCTCCGGAATCGAAGCTCAAATACAATATATACATTAATTCATGTAAAATAATTGGTTTAATAATTATATAAAGGGGCTGAATCATGGAATTGGAATAATTATCGGAAAAGAGGTTTTTTTTATAAAACTTTTAAATTTATAGATATCAAGCATTTTCCTTGACACTTTTGAGGATTCGGATCATATTCTGTCCGTAAAATGCTGGATATCTATAAATCTAGGAGTTTTATAAAAAAAGTAATTCAAGTAAACGTTCAAGTCAATAAAATTTCCTAGAGAATGAGATAGAAATTAAGTTTCTACCTTGATTGGTTTTTATTCTATGAAGGAAAAACTGCCATTTTTTGACAATATTGACCATTTCCTGTCATGGAAAATGTTGGATATCTATAAATCTAATAGTTGATGTTCTAATCCAGTGGTTCTTAACCTTTTTAAGCTGCGACCCAAATTTGAGAAATATGTTCATGACGCGACCCCCACCCCCCGTCAAAAAAAATTTAATCACCTTTTTTTAGACGATACTTGAGAAATTTTCTTCAATTTTCAATAATGACTTTTTTTTTAACTCACATATAATATTTTGTTGTAATAATTAAGATAACCAAAGGTATACTTTTCGATAGTATTGAATAAATCAAAATATATTTTTCAACTTATAATGAAAATAATAAATAAAATATTTGATTAACGACTCTGCGCGACCCAAAGAATATGCTTTGCGACCCAATTTTGGGTCGCGACCCATAGGTTAAGAACCACTATTCTAAGCGACGGTCCAGTATAATTTTTGTTTTTCACTTCATTTAACAACCTATTATCATTTTTAAAAAATTATAATTAAAATAATCCGTAAAATGGCTCCATAGCATGTACTTCATCAATTTTCTTTATAGGTAAACCCCCCCCCCTCCTTATAAAAAAATTGGACCAAAAAGTTGGCCGCCAACATCCGGATTATTAATCTTTGAGCTATTCTCAGTTAATATTAGTTGATAAAGTGCGGTCCTCATATTTTGCACACTCAACTCCAACCAGCGCCTGCACTAAAGGGCGTTTCAAATAAATTTACAATAAAAAAGTCTGAAAATACAGTTCTAGAGTAACCTATGACATAATGAATGATTGGTCCAGATCTCGAAATTTCAGCATTGGATTCCGAAAAAGGACATCATATTTAATAAAATTAAAATTTGAAAAATATAAATTATAAATTCGATTGTTTTAAGCCTCTCAGACCATTATTTACGGAGATAGAGACGTTTAAAGATTTTAAAGACAAACACTTTTCAGAAATTAAAAAAAAAATCTTATAAATTCGATTGTTTTAAGTTGTTTTTTTTTGATCATCGGTTTAAGGTAGTTGTTTCGCGACAATACTAGCAAAAAGTTAATGCTAGAGTATATAGAACAGACAATAAGGATTTATAGTTCATAAGCCCAAAACTTTTTGCTGTTTATGTACCAATTCTAGCCAATCCCGTGCTCGTTTGACAAATTTGGCAACATTGTAAGAGATTGAATATTTTTATATTAAAATGACAGATAAAATACATTTTAAATTTCTATAAAAATCGTTTTATTTTTTAACAAATGTAATCAACGCCTACGTTACACCTTATGAAAATTATAATTCTGAAAAAATCTAGCGCATGCATCTTTCGCTGGTTAAATAAATGCGCTGTTGCCAAATTGTTTTTAGTCTAAAATTTTTTTATACATTTTTCATTATTTATTCCTTATTATCTCAGAAACTGTGTTGTAATTATGAATCAAAATTGTCTTAAAATATGTATTGGTTATTGTTTAATGTTGGTTTATTTTTATAAAAATGCTAAGAAGGTTATCTTAATTATAATTAAATATGTATGTAAATTTTCCGATATCCCGTATAGTGCAATGTTAAAGGGCCTGAAAAACTCGATTTTTGAAATTTAATATCTACGGAACTGTATTGTTCATAAATTTCGTTTTGCCACCAATCGATGCACAAGTATTTAAATAATAATATATCTAAATTTCAAAAAAATCCTAAGAAAACGCATTTGGCGGAACAACTACCTAAAAAGATATCGAATTTCGGTTTTTCGCTCAAAATTTCTTAAAAAACGGTTAAAATTCAATTTTTTTTATATATATATCTATTATACTTTACAAAAAAATATAAAAAAAATTATTTAAAGTGTTTTTATATGCGATTTTTGAGTTTGAAAATGTTAATCTTGTATTTGAAACTGTATGTACTTTTCGATTTTTTTTGATAATTTTTCATTTTAAACTTCTATTCATTCTACAAATTTTAAGACCGGGTTGAAAGTGGTCCTTTTTTTCGATTTTTGAATATTTCAAAAAAAAAAATTCTATTAACATATTCAAAATCACTGTTTGATATTGAGTTCTCATTTTTTTTTTTAGCCCAAAAGACCCGGAGACGCTGTCGGGAGATGTAGGCAGAGTTTTCTTTTTTAGTTATTTTGAATTTATTTTTATTGTTAACATGTGTTTAAAATAAATAATTAGTATTTTAGTTTGTTGAAAGAAAAACAAAGAAAAAAAAATAGTAATTATCATAGGACCACTATCAACCCTGTTTTAAAATTTGTAGAATGAATAGAAGTTTAAAAAAAAAAAAAAAAAAAAAAAATTCAGTCGAATAGAGAACCTTCCTCCATTTTTGAAGTCGGTTAAAAATTATCAAAAAATCAAAGACTACACAGTTTCAAAAACAAGTTTAAAATTTTCTTACTCAAAAATCACATATAAAAACACTTTAAATAATTTTTTTGTATTATTTTTAAAAATAAAAAAAAATTATTTTTGCATTTCGACAATTTTTGAAGAAGTTATGAGGGAAAACCCGAAAAAAGTTTTTTTTTAAATACGATATCTTTTAAACCGGTCATCAAAAAAATTTCAAAATATACCAGGAATAGTTTTTTGATGGGTACTCAAAAATATTGAAAAATACAATTTTTTCGATGTTCACTCATTAGGGTTTTTTGTAGACCATGGTTTCGAATTAATAGAAGTTTAAAATAAAAAAAATATCAAAATAATCGAAGACTACATACTTAGTTTCAAAAACAAGATTAAAAATTTCAAACTTAAAAAACACTTTAAATAATTTTTTTGTATTTTTTTCTAAAAATCATTTTTGAAGAAGTTGTGATAAAAAAAAAAACCGAAATTCGATATCTTTTAAACCGGTGATCAAAAAAATTTCAAAATTTACCAGAAATACAAAAGTACAAAAAAATGAAGGAATTCAAAAATTAAAATTTTTCAAACCGTCCGATTTGTTGGATAAAAAAATACTTGGTAGGTTTCACATTAAGATATAAAAAATAAAGATACTTTCTGTTGCTCTTGAAGATGGGGTAGTCACCCGAAATATATATATCGAGATTAAAGATTATCCAAAAATAAATTCGTTTTATTTATTATTTATTATTTTTTATATATTAATGTGAAACCTACCAAGTATTTTTTATCCAATAATTTTAAAAAATGTTTCACCAAGTACCAACACTAAATTCCTTAAAAACTATCGTCCGATTTGCCGTGGAATGGGCCCCATATTTATCGAACGTTTCCTGTATGTAGTATATACTAAGTGTTATATTATTATAAGTTATCATATAACTTACTGAACAAATTATTTATTTATTATTGTAAAATGATAAAACTTGTAAGGCCTTGGTTTTTTTTAAACCATTGAAAAAAAAAATTTCCATACAGTAAATAGTATCTATAATCAGTCAATTTTGCTCAATTTGTATTGATAAATTCATAGAATTCATTAAAAGCAAATTATTTAGAAAAATTTGTGATTTACTACTGCAGGTTTAAAGCAGGTAAATGTTTTTTTATTGTTCGTATGGAAATTCGGATGGATTTATGACCGTTGACCGGCAAAATCCAATAATGGGGCAAGATTTGGCTAGTTGCGAGAATTTTGAAGAGACTCTTGAGAGGAGAATGGCCCGGGGGCCATAAACGCCAAACGGACATTCTGTTCGTAAACAGTTGGGCTTGATAGCTTCCATATGAGAGGGACGTAAAAAGAAAAAAATTGGCCCCTCGTGTTTTTGCTGGAAATCTGCTCCCCCTCCCCCCCTGCGTGGGCGACTTCCCGATTTCAAAGGCAAATCATAAACATCTCCTTATATATAATGTATATAATATAACGTTTGCCTATATATAGCCAATGCCGATACGCTTATAAGGAAACGCAAATCAAATACACAAGAATACTTCGCGGTTAGATTGAAAACAAATCGAATCAACTCGTTTGTCAAGTAGTTTGTCCCGGGAACTTCTTGATTCTGCGATTCCCTTACATCTCAAGAGAGTCAGTATATATTTATTATAGGTATAACAAAAAAATAAATAAATCTTAAAAAAAAAAACAATCTTAAAAACATTTATTTTAAATCCAGACGTTTCGGGATTATTATTATTAGTAATGAAGCTTTTATTTTTGTAATTAATTTTATTAAAAGTTAAATTTTTAGTGAAATCACACATAATTAATTATAATTATTTATTGAACACGAATAAATAATACAACGACATTTCGATCGATCAAAATATTAGGCCATAAAAAATCCCATTGAAAAAAGTATTATTACGTTCAGTTTTTCCTGAATTTTGCAATTTTCTGGGCAACTTTTCTAATTTATAACACGCTTTTATTAGGTTCACCAGAATGTATGTATAGTTGGTATGTAGGAATGTGACTTTTGTTCTGTTAAATTCCGCAAACATTTCTCTATAAAAATAATTATTTACTCAATTTAAATGAAATTATATAAAGGGAATCGGGATTGGATTGAGGATCGGATGGGTAATTAAAACCAATCGACTTGATTGGGGAATAATGAAATTGAAATAATTATCGGAAAAGAGGTTTTTTTATCTAATTAGATTTTTCCTCTTATTAAAAACAAAGACTAAAGATGAATAAGGACACTCGATGGTGGAGAAGTAATCTCCGGAATCGAAGCAAAAAATACAATGTATACATTAATTAATGTAAAATAATTGGTTTAATAAAATTTATAAAAAAAAAATTATATAAAGGGTGGACTGAATATGGAATTGGAATAATTATCGGAAAATAGTTTTTTTATTTAATTAGTTTTTCCTCTTATTAAAAACAAGGACTAAAAAGATGATCAAGGACACTCGATGGAGGAGAAGTAATCTCCGGAGTCGAAGCTCAAATACAATGTATACATTAATTCATGTAAAATATGTGGTTCAATAAAATTAAAAAAAAAAAAAAATATATAAAAATAAAAACATTTAATTCTGTTAAATTTCGCAAACTTTTCTCTATAAAAATAATTAAGACTAAAACGTAAAAAAATATATTCTAGTTTAAAAATAAAAAATAAAAAACACGATAATCCACTAACTAAAAAGTACATATTAATGTAATAATCAAAAAGCGTGGGGGGCACTTTATCGAAATTAATTAAAAGTACATACTTCTGCGCCCCAAACTTTTTGATTATTACATTATTATGTTCTCTTTAGTTAGTGCATATTATCGTGTTTTTATATTTTTTAAACTATAATTTTTCTTTCTAAAAACCATTTTGGTCTATTAGGAACATTTAAAAAAAAATTAACCAAATCGGTCCAGCTGTTCTCAAGTTGTGCTTATCAACGAACAGCATTTAATTTTTATTTATATGAAGATTATTATTATTATTATTATTATTATGCAACTAAATGTTTTCATAGGGATGAGAGACTTATCAATTTATAATTCGAGTGAGATGCAAGCACGGCCGATATTTTTATAAGTGAAAGTTTAAATTAAAAATAGAAACTTGAGTTAGAAAAATATGGTATTTCTTTTGAGTCTCGATTAAGGCATAATTAATATTCGATTAATATTTCCCTAACAAAAAAAGACTTTTTAAAAAATGTCTAGGTATGGTCAAATTTTAAGTACCCTTTAAAATTCAAAAGAAATTTAATATTTAGTATTTTTTTTCATTGACATTGAATATTGATTGAAATTGGAACAGGAAACTTGAAGTTTAATTTTGACATTGTTCTAAAAATAATTACATAATTTCTATTTAAAAAACATTTCTGATGCCCTTGTATTAACATTTTTTTTACACGCTTTATATTATCTTTACCTGTATGTATGTGTGTATGTATGTATTGAACTATGTATTAATGTGACTTTTATTCTATTAAATTCCGCAAAACCATTTCTCTATAAAAATAATGGTTACCTACTCAATTTAAATGAAATTATATAAAATAATAAAAACAAATACATTGCATTCTGTTAAATTCCGCAAGCTTTTCCCTATAAAAATAATTAAGACTAAAAAATAAAAAATAAATTAAACAAAAAAAAAAATTATTTACTGAGATTTTAAAACTTTTCCAAACTTCTAGTTACGTTCCCTCTATCTTTCAGTAACATGTAACTCAACGACAAACCCAATTTTTCAATCAAAACTAAATTGAATTTATAGTTTATTTTTAACCTCGGAACTTCCCTGCTTATCTATGTTAACTCTTTTCAACAAACCCCCCTTTTTATTGTAAATTACTAGAGAAATAATTTTACAATGTATTTCTGATAAAACCTTAGATCATGAAATATATAGACACGCCCTCTGCTACTCTCAACACAAAGTGAAGTGAGGCCTACAGATGACGTCACGTTCTCGCATAAATATTTTGGTAATATTAATTTGCGATTATTGGAATCCAAAATAAATTGAAAAGTTTTTGTTTTGCCGAGAGTAGCAGAGTTGTTGATTTACAAAGAGAAACAAAGAGGTTGTCCTCTGCTTGATGCAAATAAACATACACACAAATATATCTAGATGATATATCTGTATATATATTATTTATTTGTTTGAGACTATAGTTTCGAAGACTTGGTCTTCATCATCAGTCTTTTTAATTATAAATGTTTGTTTTTCATGGAGTCAATATCGTATGGATATTGAAAATTTGGTGTTCCTTCCTCACTGATGGTCAGCTTAGAACCAATATTGACTCCATGAAAAACAAACATCTATAATTAAAAAAGACTGATGATGAAGACCAAGTCTTCGAAACTATAGTCTCAAACAAATAAATAATATAAATACAGATATATCATCTGGATATATTTGTGTGTATGTTTATTTGCATCAAGCAGAGGACAACCTCTTTGTTTATCTTTGTCCAAAATAAATAATCTAAACTACGATAAATTTATCTCAATGTATAATAATTCCTATAGTGGCCATGCTATTTCTGGGTGTTCCTACCTACAGATGACGTCACATTCTCTAGTTAATGTTGGCCTCACCAAATCGACACCAGGGCGTGTCTATATATTTCATGGTCTAAGGTTAAAACCTTTATAAAATGTGCCCTCGAGGGAAAGGCCAAATCCAGCCGTTTTCCCTCCTATTAAAAAAAACAAAAACTGTGGGGCACTTTGTCGAAGTTAATTAAAAGTTTCTGCGCCCCACACTTTTTGATTAAGTATTTTGTACTTTTTAGAAGCGTGTTTTTTAGTTTTTTTTTTAAACATATTTTTTTAAATAAAAATCATTTCAATTCTTTTAAGAGATTCAGAAATAATTCAGAAGTTATTGATAAACAAGATTAAGTAAAGATAAAAGTAAATAAATATTATTGAGTATTCAATATGAGTTAGGTTTTCTAGGTCACTTGTTTTAGTGTAAAAAACCCTCCCAGCTTGCTATTAAAATAATTATATATTATATGAAAGTAAGAAATTATTGAATTAGAGATATAGAGAATTTCAAATTTCAACTCACTCTATGAAGACCTCTTAATATCTAGGGAACAAGACCATGGAGATATTCACTTACCTAAAAAAAAAAGAAATAGGAATTAGGCACAGTCAATACATAGAATTAATTGATTTACAGAATTTATAAATATATAGCTAAAAGAGAATGGATATTCACTTTCCATAAAAGAATTAATCAGAAGATAAACATTTGCATAAATTGTCTAGATTTATGATTAAAAAAATGTATTTTTAATAAAAGTAAACATTTTGATCTGATCGCCTGCAAGGTAGGCAAACGAGAGTACAGTTAACGTTTATTATACGCTTTACAAGATTTTAGATAGAGTAGGGGTGAGCATCGATGAAAAACTACATCGATGTATTCTGCCCGAAATCGATGTTTTTTTAAATATTTACATTTACAGATAAGTCAATTCCCAATTCATTCAACAATTTTTATTATTATTATTTTTACTTTACCATAAAGGGTATGGTCAAGTATTGTAATCGTGCATGAAAAAAGTGGTTTTTTCCTTCTTTATTTCGAAATATTTCAAAAACGGTCGAAACTATTTTGATTAAAAAAATTGAGCTAAACCATGGCTACAAAAAAGGCTCTAATAAGTGAACATCGGAAAAATTATATTTTTCGAGATAATACTTGTTTTGTCAAAATGTCTGTTAGTTAGTTAGTTAGTTTACAAAGAGAAACAAAGAGGTTGTCCTCTGCTTGAAGCAAATAAACATACACACATATATATCGAGATGATATATCTGTATATATATATTATTTATTTGTTTGAGACTATAGTTTCTGAAGACTTGGTCTTCATCATCAGTCTTTTTTAATTATAAATGTTGTTTTTCATGGAGTCAATATCGTATGGATATTGAAAATTTGATGTTCCTTCTTCACTGGTGGTCAGCTTAGAACTATTATTTGCATCAAGCAGAGGACAACCTCTTTGTTTCTCTTTGTGAATCAACAACTCTGCTACTCTCGGCAAAACAAAAACTTTTCAATTAAGTTAGTTAGTTAGTCTGTGAGTTACCAAATTTTTGTGGACGAGCTAGCTCAAAAACTAGTGTGAATATCGAAACTAAATTTCACAAGTAGTTTTGGTTCATTGAGATTAAGAGCTGATTAGATTTTGGTGGATATCGATCAAAAATTAAGGGGGAGGAGGGGGAGGGGTTAAAAATTAAAGATCTATGCTATTTGAGCAAACTCAACCAAATTTTGTATACATAATCAGTGGGCACATAGTAATATAAAAATGCAAAAACTAACCCCCCCCTTACATGATTATAAATAATTTTATTAAATATTAAATATAAGTGAGAGGCCAGGTTGTATGGTAAAGTCAAGTGGATGGCCACATCAGAACACGTCAGCTTATTTTTTTTAATGTGTGGATTTCAATACCCACGATAACCCAAGAAGAAAGCTGTTGCATGCTTGTTTTTGAGTTTAAAATTCGGAGAACTTTAGAACGTCCAGTTCTAAAATGCAGAAAACACTTTTTGAATGATTTTATTGAGTATTTCAAAATGATGTCATATTATAAGCCTAATAAACAATTGACTTTACATTAAAGATTTTTATTTATTACTAAGGCGGTTTTAGCCTGAAAAATGAAAACTTTTTTTTTAATTCAATTATTTATTAGATTTTTTTGGATTTTTAAACAGAAGTTCTGTCCTAGCTAGAAACTAAAATTTGATCAGTCTTTCGGTGTAGAATATAAACATGATAAATTCTTTTGTTTCTGAGTTATATTAATTTTCATTGACGTTTTAGAAAACAGCTTCGCTCTTTGATTTTCAAAATACCACTTATTTTTTAGGTCAATTAGAACTCGAGTTATAACTAAAAAACTAAAACTACGTGATTATAAAGCACATAGATACATATGGTTTTAGTTTTTGAGTTATAACACGAGTTCTAATTGAGCTAAAAACAAGTGGTAATTTGTAAATCAAAGAGGAAGCTGTTTTCTATTACGTCAATAAAATATTTTGATTTCAAATATTGCTGTTTAATCTCTAATGGAACTCGAAAATAAGGTCAAAACGGCCTTTTTCGTGATTTTGACCGATAATATCTCAAAACTCTGACGTGTTGTAAAAAATTGCATAATAATCAGCGAATAAAACTCTATTGGAATCCATTGTTAGATTTACGGTTACATATTTTTCTTTAATTGTAGTTGAGCAGTATAATTTTTAATTTTAATTTCCACTAATAGTTCATTAAAAATATTATTATATATCAAAAGAAGTTTTGAGTGAGCCTATTCTGGATGGAGATTGCGAAATTGATTGGATTATGGAATTGGAATAATTATCGGAAAAAATGTTTTTTTATTTAATGTACGGGTGTGAAACCTAGACAATTAGAAAAGCGGAGAGAAAGAGATTAGAGGTTTTCGAAATGGTGCTACAGAAGAATGATGAATATCAAATGGATGGATAAAATTACAATAGAAGAAGTTCTTGGAAGAATCGGAGAAAAAAGAACCTTGTGGAAGAGTCTGAAGAAGAGAGAAGAGGTCAGATAATGGGGCACACACTGAGACATGGGGGACTGCTTAGGGATATCTTGGAGGGGAGGTGGGAAAGAAAAGGGAAGGGAAGACCCAGATTAGAATATTTCAACCAAATAATTGGGGATATGGGATGCTAGACATTTAGAGAGGTCAAACAGCTGGCGGGGGACAGAGTCGAGTGGAGACGGATTGTTGCATCAAAACAGTCTTAGGACTGTATACTCGATGATGATGATGATTATTTAATTAGTTTTTTCATCTTATTAAAAACAAGGACTAAAAGATGATCAAGGACAGTCGATGGTGGAGAAGTAATCTCCGGAATCGTAGCTCAAAAACAATGTATGCATAAATTCATGTAAAATAATTGGTTTAATAAAAAAGGGAGCCTATTCTATTCTAATGAATGCAACTCAAAGAGACTAAAATATGTCATCGTATTCAAAATTTCAGACTAAAATACAATAATTTAGGCAATATTTGAGTAAAAAATAATTTATTTCAATAGCTTATGTGAAGGATTTTTTTAAAACACGTCCACATGAACAATATAACAACTACTAATATTAAAATTCCAAGTTAATCGAGAATTAATTCCACTCGTTTCGTTGATTGGAATCGAAAAATCTACCAGGCGCGTTCAACCAGAAAGCCTTGGAGAGGGTGAAAAATCTTAATTTCAATGTTACTTTCTAAACCCAACCAACCATCGGCAAAAGTATTTTAGGCTGTGTGAGGGAGGCCACGTGATTAAATCCCACGTGGCGGGCCAAGAGAAGAATAATATGCACACGAATATTGTTAACAAAAGCAATTTCCAAAGGGATTTCGCAACCGATTGAGATCAACAAATAAATATACAACACCACAAATATGGGAGAAATGAATGATTTGCGCGCCAGTGTGGTCGATATAACACAAAAAGAGGACAAAAGAATGTATGTTTGGAAACACCCACACACACACACACGTCTTCGTCGTTTCGAGTTTTATTATTCCGAAGAAGAAGAATTCTTCATAATGTATTTTTCAAAAGTCGCTCTTATTGGTGAACCTCAACAGAGATGGTTCTTAATCGAATGTTTTCTACATTTGATTCAATCGCGAATCAAATATTGAGTGGAAATAATATTTGAACTTATATATTTCTAACTTGAAATAATGATCTTAAATAAATTTTTTAACCCCCCCCCCCCTTAATTTTGGGTCGATGTGAACCAAATTCTAATCAGCTTTTATTCTCAATGCACCAAAACTATGTGTCCACAAAAATTTGGTAACGCAAATACTAACTAACTAACAGACATTTTGACAAAACAATTATTAAGTTGATACAATTTTGATGGCTGTATATGATTATAATTAAGTAATGGAGAGGGATTCAGCCAAATTATTTTGAGAAATCTTTTAATTAAGAGATGTTTGTGAGGGGTCAGGGATCCTAATTAGATCAATGTCCTCATAATTATTATTATTATTAATTGAATGAAATTGAAATTTGCTATATTTGTACTTGAGACGTTGCGCATATCAAGTGAGAGCACACCAAGATTTATGTACCATTTTGTAATTCATATAATTTTGTATATTATGATAAAATCCACAACAACTCTGCCTGCGGACAATTTATTTATAAAATTAATTGTGTCGCTAATACTGTAAGATATAATTTTGTAATTAACAAGTTTGGATTTTTTGTAAAAAATTTTATTGTAATTTTGCATGTGTGCTCTATCGCTTTTTTCAGCTCTTAGGAACTGATGATGGCATTATTTAATTAAAGCCGAAACGTTTTCTATAATTGGGAGTTTTTTATTCAGCAGAGGCTACCCATTGGCTGAATCCCTCTCAATTACTTAATTATAAAAACAATTATTATCTTAAAAAATATAATTTTTTCAATTATCATTTATTAGGGCTTTTTTGTACACCGAAATGCCATGGTTTCGCCTAATTTTTCGAATCAAAATAGTTTCAGCCGTTTTTGAGATATGAGCAAAAAAAAAAACACTTTTCCATGCACGATTACAATACTTGACGATAGCCTGTATGGTAAAGTAAAAACAAAACCTGAATATAGGCAATCCATTCGGCGCCCCTTGTTCAAGGCTGCGTAAAATTAAGGCTCTCTCAATAGATTTTGCCTTATTAATTTTAAAATAACATGTAAATACAAAAGATATCCAGAATTAATATCTCTATGAAATTTATTAATATAGTAAAGAAGTACCTGGAGCCACCGAGCGATGCACGGTAACCCCTGACCCCCCCTCCCGAAATTACACACCTCGCCCCCACCAATGTACCACTCCGCCCACCCCACCACAACCGCGCTTCCCACCCCCGGATCCCCTACAACTGCACCCCACCTCCTGCACCTCCCACATCCACCCCACCCCGCATTTCTAGCTTTCTAATGGTCTACATATTATGTGTATATTTGTTTACTCGTACACCAATTTGCCCACATTCGTTCATATTGGTAAACATTATAAAAAAATAAGTAGGAAAATAATAATAAAAAAATAATCGTATAGGATCTGAAATAAAAACATAAAATTAAATAAGATTTGATTCCAAGTTATTTAAAAAAAAGCCACTTGAACCACTTTATTTGTAAACACACCTGTTTTGTTATGATTTAGACACCTGTTAATTAAAAACAAACAAAAAATTCCTAATTTTAATATAATATATTAATATTTGCTATAACCTATTAGTGGGTTTTAAAATTAAAAAACCAATTAAAAATAAAAGATAATTGAAAAAATGTAAACAAACTTTTTTATTGAGATTTTCATCTATCAATAATTACTTTAATTAAGAAAAGATCAATTAAGATTAAATTTGTCGAGGTCCAGATCTAGCCAGATCGGTTTCTCATCCTCAAAACTTGTTAATAGAATTTGTTTCATCAAAATCGGTAGAGCCGTTTTCAAAATAGAACTGATACAAACAACTATATAAATATATAAACAATTTTTGCTCGTTTAATAAGAGTAGATATTTGTAAGATTTATTAAAAATTGATTTTTCTTTAAAAAGAGCTATATTTAATTTATCACTAAAATCATTAAAAAAAAGTGCCTCATCCATATAAGCTCACGGAGTAAGTGAAACTTTAATTATAAAACCCACTAATAGCTCATGAAAAATAAAATTTATTAAAATTAGGAAATTTAAATTATTATTTTAAAGCCTACTAATTGTTCATGACAAATAAAATTTATTAAAACTAGGAAATTTAAATAATAATGTTAAAATCAAGACTTGTCTCTTATTTACCCTCTATTAAGTCGTTTCCCCTTTATTGTCACAAACAATACAAACAGATACCTCGCTAAAGAAGATTCACTTCAAAAAAGACGCTTTTTTTTATTTTAAATAACTTTAAAGAAATATTTTCTAGAATTCTCAAAAATATGTCACAAGAAGAATAAATATACCTAATTATTAGTGATTTATTATTTGATATTTAAAAGATAAAACATTAAAAAAATCACATATGATTCACACAGTTAAATGTGGATGGTATTAAGTGAGTTTATTTAATTAAATAGGCATGTAGGCAAAAAAGATAACAAATACTAGTAATATTTCTTGTTTAATTGTGTGATAAAGTTTCAATAAATTGACTTTGAAAGACAGATAATTTTTTTCTTTTATATTAAGAAAAGAGAATTATATTTATCTATCTATCTACTCTTATTAAACGAGCAAAAATTGTTTATATATTTATTTGTTTGTATCTTGGTTCTATTTTGAAAACGGCTCTACCGATTTTGATGAAACAAAATCTATTAACAAGTTTTGAGGATGAGAAAACGATCTGGCTAGGTCTGGACATAGACAAATTTCATCTTAATTGATCTTTTCTTAATTAAAATAATTATTGATAGATGAAAATCTCAATAAAAAACTTTGTTTACATTTTTTTCAATTAACTTTTATTTATTAATTGATTTTTTAATTTTAAAACCCACTAATAGGTTATAGAAAATATTAATATATTATATTAAAATTTGGAATTTTTTGTTTGTTTTTAATTAACAGGTGTCTAAATCATAACATTACAGGTGCGTTTACAAATAAAGTGGTTGAAGTGGCTTTTTTTTATATAATTTGGAAACAAATCTTATTTAATTTTATGTTTTTATTTCAGACCCTATATGATTATTATTTTATTATTATTTTCCTATTTATTTTTTTATAATGTTTATCAATATGAACGAATGTGGGCAAATTGGTGTACGAGTAAACAAATATACACATAATATATATGTGGACCATTAGAAAGCTAGAAATGCGGGGTGGGGTGGATGTGGGAGGTGCAGGAGGTGGGGTGTAGCTGTGGGGGATCCGGGGGTGGGAGGCGAGGTTGGGGTGGGGTGGAGTGCAGTGTTGGGGGCGAGGTGTGTGGTTTCGGGAGTGGGGTCAGGGGTTACCGTGTATCGCTCGGTGGCTCCAGGTACTACCGATAAAGAAAGAGAAATAAATGTAGAATTTGAACAGATCTCAAGGCAAATCAAATAAATAAGAGGCTTCTCTTCAAATGATGAAAAGAAACACTCCTCAATAAGATTGTTTTCCAATATTTTGCCATTAGAATAAAAAGAAGGGAGAATATAATATGTGTGAAATGATATTAGAGAAGTTGTATTTCATCATCTCTTATAGCGAGAGTGAAAGATTCGAAGCCCTTTTGTCTAGATTTGGAACGCCCTTTCGGGGACAATGACATTTCCTTACCTACTAACCCCTTACCCATAGGCCTATATAATACAAGTGCCAAGAATTGAACTTTTTAAATGCCTAGATAATTTTATACAGACATTTCAATCTATTTATCTTAATAAATTGTTTCTAGTTTTAGATGCATCAGTTTATTGAAACTAATAAATACTGTAAAAATTACACTCGTTTTCGCTATTATTTAAATGATATTGAAGAATCAAGAAATGATTTTTTTTTAATTACTTAAAGAATTTAATATTTTTCTTCGTGTCAATAAATTCTATGTAATGGAAAAAAGTAGAGACATGCTTAAGATATTTAATAACACCGAAATAATATTTTGGTTATAACAGAAAATTCAATATGCTTTATACTTTCGGGTTGTTCATATGGGCGATCTAACCAGAAAATTTTTATCTAAATCAATCGATTTATTTAAAATTAATGTTTAGTAAGTAGATATTTATCACAAATTATATGATCTAAATGTGTAGTCTATAAATTTGATAAAAATCATATGTTTGTGACAAAAATTAAAGAATTTTATTATATTGGTTTATGGTACTTCAAGCATAGTCAGTTTGCCAGTTGCGCATAATTGAAACCTTGAAAATTGTAATTATTTTTATAATAAATATAAAATAAAAATTACAATTAAAAGATTATTTAAAAAAATATATATTTTTTAAAAAATTTGAAAAAAAAACACTGAATTTATTTATTATACATAAATTATTATTATTACATCAATGGCGTAACTATAGGTGCCAGGAATGATAAATTGCCAAAGGGGCCCTGAAATAAATAAATAAGTTAGGTACATATACATATTTATTTCATATATAGGTGGATATATTTATATGCCCCAAGCAGAGGACACACTCATTGATTTATTCTTAAAAAATGTAAATCAATTAGATATTGAAAACGAATTTATTTATTAAAAATATTGTAATTTAAATAAATAATAAAATATGCTTAAATAAAATATATAAATTGTGAAACAATTAAAATTTGAATTTTTATTTAAATCACACATATTTAATTATAATTATTTAATGAACACGAACAAATAATATAACTACTTCACTGTGAAACTACACACCCTTTACTCTATTAAATAACATCATGTTTCACCTAAAACCTACACCACTTTCCATAAGTAAAATTAATATAACTACATTCATATTTATTTATTTGTGTTCAATAAATAATTATAATTAATTATGTGTGATTTAAATAAAAATTCAAATTTTAATCAAATTAATCACAAAAATAAAAGCTTCAACAGCTTCATTACTAATTGTGAAAAAATGTTATTTTAATACTGTTTCTAAATTATATGGTCATTAGGGTGGTCCTTATTTTGAGTATTTTGAATTTTACGCGACAGAGGCTCATATGGCTCGAAAAAAAATATCCATCCAGTTTCAAGTCTCTATCTCAGGTTTAACCTGTGCCGAACAGCAATGTACCGTAAGTTTCCCATCTAAATAACATGGGGTTTTTGGCATTGAACGATCAATTTTTTATTCCGGCCAAAGTAATGGTTCAAAAAATTTCAAACTCTGTAGACTTTATCCATATATCCATATATTCACGAAATAAGCACTAGTTGAAAAAAAACGTTAGATGGCGGACCCTATATAATAGTAGCTATCCTTCAGAATTTTTAGAGATTTTTAGCTATTATAATTTTGGAGTCTGGCTGTATGGACATAGTTCTCTAAAGCCAAAAAAAAAAAAAAAAAATTGGAGTCTATAACTTACTAAATTAAGATATAGCAGTATTTGATTTAACTGTAAATTATATTAGCTAAAAATCTGTAAAACTTTTGAAAGATAGATACTAATATAAGGATGATGTATATAGAGTTCCAAATTTTTTGAACCATTACTTTAGCCGGAATAAAAAACTGATCATTCAATGCCAAAAACCCAATGTTATTTAGATGGGAAACTTGCATCGCTATGGGGCACAGGTTACAATTGAGATAGAGTCTTGACACTTGGGGGGTATTTTTTTATGGCCACACATAATCAAAAGTATTTGAAGTAGTGAGTTGTGTCTCTCAAAAAATTCAGCCACTTGTAAGTATAATTAATTTTCTGAGCGCTTCTAATCTGAAATATTGTTCCGCCACTGTTACATTCATAGAAATGTGCTGCAATTTTTCTGTATGTTGCATTCTTATCATATATAAATACACTGGCGCAACCACGAGGGAGAGGGGGGCTAAGGGGGCTCCATGACAAGAAAAAATAAAATTAAAAGTAAAAATTCACAATAAATTATAAATGAAAATGAAAAAAAAAAACATTTGGTAAATTTTAATCAATATTTTGACTATAAATTAAGACAAAGAAAAGGACAAAATTTTAATAAAATGCCAAAAATAAAGTTTTGAGAATTTCAAAGTTTAATCATTTAAAGACGAGACTTTTAAATATAATATTAAATTAAATTATTTCACTATCCAATTGTCAAATTATTATTTTTAACATGAAAAGAGTATCTATTTGAGAAAGAAAGATTGAATTTTTTCTCAAAATCAACTTGTGATATATAATCAATTAATTTTACAATCATTAATTTAGGTCATTTATCAACGATTTTAATAGATATGTTTATATTGCATGTAGGAGGGTCTTGTCCCCTTGGGATCCGAACCCAAGCACTAGTACGCTTTCCGGGCAACTAGTCAGACCCTTGAGACCATAACATTCAAACATGCAATATATAACGAAAGCCAAGTATTTTCACTCCATTCAAACAGATTGGAAAAGTAAACATTACTGCTTAACTGAAATAAAGATTCAGCATCGGACCAACGCAGAGGCAAATTTTTATAATGAAAATAGGGCTTTCGTTATATGTATATTGCATGTTTGGAGGTGATGGTCTCAAAAGTCTGACTAGTTGCCCGGAAAGCGTACTAGTACTTGGGTTCGACTCCCGAGGGGACAAGGCCCTCCTACATGCAATATAAACAAATCAATTAAACTCTTTGATAAATGACCTAAATTAATGTTTGTAAAATTATTTTTGATATTTTACGAAAATTTATATATACTAGTATGTGTGTGTGTTAGTCCTCTCCAGGACAAAATCCTGGTTGCGCCACTGTATAAATAAATGAAGTTTGATATAAAAAAACAGGATAGTTTTAAAACTGTGAGATTTTCGATTAATTAATGATAATAAGATAAAAATCATTAATTGTCATTTATAAATTAATAAAGGAAAATTAGAATTAGGTCAAACGGAATCCTAATCTTAATTGATAAAATGAATTGAACACCAACAAATGAGATAATACACACACACAAGTAAGTAAGTGAATGAGAGAGATAAAAATCTTAAAGGCTGGTACGAAAATACACAATAGTTGTGAAATGTAGTAGGAAGAGAGCGGCCGGCCTGCCGGCTGAGTCTGCTGGATGACCAGCCGAGCCGCAGCTGAAGAAGACCTTGAACCAAACCAGAGAGGACAAGAAGAAGAAGAAGAAGAAGCAAAAACATCTCGTTTTGTCTTCAAGAAAAACTCCACTTGGGTTTCGATTCGATTTAGAAACGAACGCACTTCAATAAAGGACAAAACATCGTTTCCTTTTAAACAGAGTGTAGAGTCCAATCGGACTTTATTTCACAAACCGACCACAGGGGCACATATTCATGTTCTAAGTAGATAGTAGTGGCCCTACAATATTAATATTTAGCATTAATATTTTTAAAATAGGCATTAGATATTTCACGATTGCATTAAATATAGGTTTTTAACTTCAAATTCGTACTTTTCCATATAAATACAGGATTTTTAAAATCAAAATCAGTCGTTTTCAAATCAAATTCAGAATTTATTAATAAATAGTTGAAAAAATATTTCAGAAAAAGTTTTAATTTAATTTAATTCTCAGGAAACAGTTTTCAGCTAAAATTTGGTGCATTGTAAGATATTCGCGAACCAATTTTCAGCTAATTAACTAAAACTATGTAGATATATGTATATAAGGTGCCCGATGTATATAAGATCTACTTTTTATCTCGAAAGTATGTCGCGATCCCTCCCCACACGCACACACATAGAACTTTATTTTCAATTTTAAAATTTTCTTTACAAATTTCATATCTCATATTTTAAGTTCATTAAAATAAAAAAAAATAAATAAATTTTTTTTATAAATTCCCATGTCGATTTGGCCGCCGTTTTTTGGCCTCTATGTGCGACGCACGTGTTGCACTCCTGCCAGGCACGGGCCTCTATGGGGGGGGGGGAGCGGTCGCCCCCTCCGCCCCCCCCCCCCTGGATCCGCCCTTGATTCCATAGAGGTTCAAAAATGGTACACAAATATCTTACAATGCACCAAATTTTAGCTTTTTAACTAAAGACGGTCCCTGAGAGTACAAAATGCCAATCTTTTAAGATTTTAATTAATGAGCTGAAAATTGGTACTCAAATATCTTACATTGCACCAAAATTTAGCTTTTTACCTGAAAACGTTTTATGAAAGTACAAAAGGCCAATCTTGAAAGGTTTTAGTTAATGAGCTAAAAATGGTACTCAACTATGTATTTTGCATTACAATGCACCAAATTTTAGCCTTTATTCTGAAAAAGTTTCCTGATTATATATATATATATATATACACTAGCTGCAAGGCCCGCCTTCGGCGGCCCTCTTGCTATCCAGGGGACATGCCCCCTAGACCCCCAACCCACGAACCCCACCCTCATACCCCACTCCCCCTGAACCCCACCCAGCACCCCAACAATATATATTATTTGTTGTAATTAGAAATTGAGGATATATTTTATAAATTGTATTATATTAAACTGTTTGTGGGCTTTAGAAAGATTAAATTTAAATTTGTAGAGAAAATTCAATTAGCGTTTTCTTATTAGAACTTGGAATAAGAATAGAAAAAACTGCTAAGTTCGCCCTGGGACAAACAAAAAGTTCACTTTTTATTAATCACACCGGCTACTTGATCCCTCAGGAGTCTATGTTTCAAATTTCAAATCGATCGGTTAAGCCGTTTAACCTGGAGGTCGGTGAACATAGAGATATAGAATCCCAAAACTATTACATATATTGATTAAAAATGAAATAAATTAAAAGTAAAGTATAATCTAATTCCAAAAGACTGTAAAAGAAACAAATTATCCCTCCTCAAGGTATGTAATTCTCTCAACCAAGAATCCTCGACTCCGACCCTACCCCTGAAATTTCTTCCTCGTCTTTTAACGATGTATGGGTCAACCCTGACCTTTAGGGGCTGTACCTTCTGGTGCAACACCTTGCATCAATATAATTCATAAGAATACAAATAATATATTTTTTTTAAATTTCCCTCAAATTTTCCTAAGAAAGATAGCATGCACACAAATTTATTTAATTTTTTATAGAAATTAAAAACAACAATTCTTGATAAATACTGAAAAAAAAAAATAAATTCCCAGAAACTCCGGAAATAAAGAGCTACTTCCGGTTATATGATTTAAAGCTTTGCTTTGATATCTCGAGGCACTAACTTTAATATTAAAATTCCCTATCTCTGAGAATTACCGTGATCATATAGATAAACAGATATATGGGGGGGGGGGCAGTCCATAAATTATGTCACACAGTAAGGAGAGGGGATGGAGGAGAGGGCATCTCAGATTTGTGACAAAATGTGACAGAGGGACCCCGGGGATTTTAAAAATTGTGATGTCACAAAATTCAAATTAAAAATGTGTGAGCCTCATCCATATAAACTCACGGGGAAAGTGAAACTTTAATTTTAAAAGCCACAAATAGTTCATGACAAATAAAATTTATTAAAATTATTATTCAAAACCCATTAATTGATCATGACAAATAAAATTAGTAAATTTAAATTTTTAATTTAAAATCAGGGCTTGTCTCTTATTTCCCTTCTATTGAGACATTTTCCATTTTTTGTAACTAAAAAATTCAAATAGATACGTACCTAAAGAAGTTTCACTTCAAAAATTTAAAAATTTTTTAAATATATTTTTTAGATTTCAGGTTATTTTAGGTATTCCAACAATTCTAGACAAAAAATTGTAGCTTTTTAGCAAAAATACTTTCTTTTTTCAAATAAATAAAGTTAAATTTTAATTTATATAAAAAAATTCTACAATTATTAAATTATTGGGTATAAAAGTGATGGTGTGACGTCACAATATTGGGGGACTCAATCAAAATGTGACATAGAGGGAGGGGAGCTTTAAAAATCTTGAAATTTGAGTGACGTAATTTATGGACGATCCTTATGGAGTGTGAGGCACTTTTCCAGCTCTAGAAAATACAAAACTCGAATTTTGTCTTCTAAGTATAAAAATTATCGCATACTTCCAGTCAGAATTCAAAAATTAGTTAAATCTTTTTATATTAAACGAGAAATTCTTGTATATATATAAAATCGGTTTCTCCAAAACGGCTCTAACGATTTGGATTAAATTCACGGGTTAGGAGGGTTTTTGTGTTGTCAATTCGATCATTCAAGGTCTCATCTTCGGCTAAGTTGTTTTTGATGGGTTTTATGGTAATTCAAATAATTATTCACTAATGGTTGTTTGAATAAAAATTTATAATATCATTTTTATTCAATTTCCTTTTAATTATTAATTGGTTTTTTTTTTAATTTTAAATTTCACAAAAAGATCACTACAAATATTTTTATATTAGGTTAAAAATAAAATGAGAGTCTTCGAAGGAATTGGGGAGAGGAGGGAATGGAAAACCAATCGACTTGATTGGGGAATAATGGAATTGAAATAATTATCGGAAAAGAGGTTTTTTTATCTAATTAGATTTTTCCTCTTATTAAAAACAAGGACTAAAGATGAATAAGGACACTCGATGGTGGAGAAGTAATCTCCGGAATCGAAGCAAAAAATATAATGTATTCATTAATTAATGTAAAATAATTGGTTTAATAAAATTTATAAAAAAAAGAGAGAGAGTCTTCTGTTTTTTAAATAAAATAATTTTTAATTATTTCTAAAGACTATAGTTTTGAAGGCATTGCCTTCATCATCAGTCTATCACAAATATTTCAGTATTTAGTTACAAATTAGTTACTAGTATTTTATTTTTAACCTAAAATAAAAACAATTCTGTTACCATCGACAGTGAAATCTTTTATTCAACTAATATTATTATATATTAGAATTTGCCAATTTAATAAATTGGAGGTATTTTTTATTGAATATTAAATTATTAAAAAAATAATAATATATCACTTTGAACTAAAGCGAAAAATTACCGACCAACGCTCGGTGTTCCAGGGACTTATAAATAATGATGTTAGAAGACTTCAAAAAATCAGTTTCCACAGAGAAGCCATTTTAAGTTCACTAATTCTAGTGAAAGTAAAAATATTTCGGGATCCATTGACGCCCAAACTACGTGTTGTTAGGTGGGTAGGCAACAAATGGGATTTCAAGGATATAGTTGATGATGAAATGCTTTTAGAAGTCATCATTCTCTCTCTCTCTCTCTCTCTCTCTCTCTCTCTCATTTTGTTTTTTTAAAAAGTGAAATTGGTAGTTTAAATTTAAATTTTGTTTATTTTGCACTTTCCAAATTTTTTTCTATTTTTAAATCGAGAGTTGATGAGAGAAACTTTACATGGGGGGGTTTACGGAAGTTTGTTGAATAATACGTAGGTATCTATAGAATATTGTGCCAACGTCTGGCAATGTTTTTTATAAACCCTTAAGAGGAAAATAGAGCCCCCAATGTGTTTATGATAAAGATCAACTCACAAGCGAGATTTAAGTAAAATTTCTGCCTTTCAATTCACACATCAATTCATGTAAATCAATTGTAATAGACTGATGACGAGGGCAAATCCCTCGAAACTATAGTCTCGTTATAAATAAATTAAAAAAATTATTTTTCAAGCAGAAGACACACTCTTTTATTATCTCTTTTAACATTTCTACCAGTAGCGGGCGGGGACTTCCTAACCAGGAAATGCTGTACAAAAAATAACCCTTCATTTTGAAGTGAAACTTCTTTAGGGAAGTATCTGTTTAATTTTTTTTTGTTACAATAAAGGGGAAATGACTCAATAGAGGTGAAACAATTTTTTAAAACCCAATAATATTTCCCGACAAATAAAATTAGGAAATTTTAATTATTATTTTATTTTTATTTCATCAATTTTTCCTCTTATTAAAAAAACACAGACTAAAAATATTATCTTAAGCTAGAAGATCAAGTACAGTCGATGGTGAGGAAGTAATCTCCAAAATCGAAGCCTCAAATACAATGTATACATTATTTCATGTAAAAAATTGCTTCAATAAAATTATTATTTCAAAACCCACTAATATTTCATGACAAATATAATTGATTAAAATTAGGAAATTTAAATTATTTCAATAACATCTACGGCTAAAGAAATTTCACTTCCCCTGTGACTTTATGATGTGGATGAGGCTCACATATATTTTTGTTAAAATTTTATTTTCTGGTGTTAAATTTTTAGGGCCTAAAAACCACGAAAATTTTGGATTTTTTTTCAAACTTTCGCTTATAACTAGAAAACCATGCGTCCTACAGAAAATTTAACCCTTACTAAAACGAAAGAGCATAACATTTCGCGTCGAATAATCTACTTAAAACTTAAAATCGGCTGATCTTTTTAGCTACAATCGATCGTCAAAGATAGGCAATTTTTACCAAGTTGGCTTTGGAAAGGTGAATTATGCTCATTATAGTTGCCAATTGGCTAAAAAATGAGATTGGCAAAGTTTAATCTTATTTATTTTTGTGATTAATTTGATTACAATTTGAATTTTTATTTAAATCACACATAATTAATTATAATTATTTATTGAACACGAACAAATAAAATAGTTATATTGTATTATTTGTTCGTGTTCAATAAAAAATTATAATTAATAATGTGTGATTTAAATAAAAATTCAAATTTCATCTTAATTGGATAACGGTAACCGGTGCCGCAATAGGGTTGAATTTTTTGAAAAACTGCACAAAATTGCATACGTAGGTATAGAAATTTTGCTTAATTTCTCATCTAATAAGTTAATACTTTCAACATGATAAGGTCCTTGACATTAGAGAGTAAAGCTGTAAGTATTGTGTTTTTGTGATGACACAACTCCCAGTTTTAGGTCCTGCCCCTCCCACTCATTTCTAATAGGATGCATGCAACATGACTAAGATAGCTGTAAATATGCCAACAGTAAAAACGTAAATCGATCTAAAAACAAACCGTAATTTGTTTATATTAACTAGGGAATCGATAATTAGCAAAATGTCAAGGGCGTTGGGAAGATTGGGAATAGTTGGGGGGGGGGGGGATAAAAAAAGGACGAGCAAATATTCTACACTTAAATCCATAAGGAAATAAGTCGAATTATTTCTGATTTTATCTTACTAATTTATTTTTTATTTTTAAATAATCTGTAATAAGTTTGAATCTCTCATTTTAGAAGTAAGAAAATACACATAATAGGCTAGGCTTGATTAAAAAGCTACCCCAGGTCTTGATGGTTTGATACGAAAAAAATAAAAAAAAAATTAAATGCAACTAATAAAATACACTAAAAGGTATAAAATAATTATTATCTTATTTAGCTACAACTAAACGACGAAATATTAACATGAAATTACTTTTTGAAGTCGGTGCCAAACATATACCTTTTATGAATCGCATTCGACGGATCTTACTTAGTACGTTTGGCGGGTATGCTCGCTTATAGGTATAGTTTGTTTGGCACCGACTTCAAAAAGTAATTTCATGTTAATATTTCGTCGTTTAGTTGTAACTAAATAAGATAATAATTATTTTATACCTTTTAGTGTATTTTTATATTTGTTGCATTTAATTTTTTCGAAGTCGGTTTTATTTTTTCTTAAAAATTATTTTTATTTTTCTCTTTTTAGTGATGTTATTAATAGTGATTATATCATTAGAACTTGACCAAATTAATATGGCACCATCCCTAAGATACCCCCTTTCCAATAAAAAAAGAATCATCGAAATCGGTTCACAATTGGCGGAGATATGAGGTAACATAGACACAAAAAAAAATTCAGTCGAATAGAGAACCTCCTCCTTTTTTGAAGTCGGTTAAAAAGTAGAAAAAGAGTTTCAATCTCTAGAAACAGGGCCGGCCATCTGGGGGTGCGCCGGATGCTATATGCACTGGGGCCCCGCGATTGAGGGTGTCCCAACATGATCAAGAACTAAAATAATGTACTCTTGCATATGAAAACTTGACAATATTCTTATAGTTGTCAGCGATGGGTGAACCGCGATTGGAATTAGGTGTACACCATCTTTGGAATTATTTTGGAATTCATTAGATAATACCCCTTCATCTACTTGGAAATGGAAGTGGAAGTACCATAGGTGTACGCGATATTAGGTCGCGGTTCACCCCTCGGTTGTCAGTATGACAAAAAGTACATTTTATCGTAAATATTATTATTGATGACAATACATTGTGTTTTTTGCTTAAATACTGACACTTTACGAGTTGTGATAGTTGATTGTAGGTAATGAACTTCGACATTTCTAATTATTGACACAAAGGCACAACTAACAAAATTTTGATGTTCTGGAAGATTGACACAACTCAAAGTACAATTTTCTTAGCTCAAAAAAATATAAAGGTGCTTAAAGTGTATAGAATAACGAAGTAACTCAATTCCTAACTAATAAAAGTACCAACACACAGGACCGTCTTAAACTAGGCTGGGGCACACAAGAATTTGGGGCCCTTTTGGAAAGTAAAAAAAGCGAATTATAAGAACATTTTTTTACTATGTATGACCATTTATTATAGGTAATCAAATACAGTATGATATAATATGTCATTAATGATATTAGAATGCTGCTGGTTTTTTGGTTACGATTACGATAACGGTTTCTTTCGGGATTTCTGTTGAGCAAAATCTTCTATTATATCCTTAAAGTCAATTTTTTGAAGGATATCACTTTCTATGCACATAATTGACAAATTACTCAGTCATTCTTGTAACATTGTTTTTCGCAATTCATTTTTTATTCTCTTAAGCTGCGAAAATGACCGCTCTCCACTACAATTGGTAACCATTAGGCAAAGGAATATTCTTGTAGCAATTTCTACGTTTGGAAAAGTTTCTTCCAATTTATCTGATTTTATTAGGTTATGTAAAAGGTTGAGATATTTAAATCCTCTGATTGCTTTGCTATGTTTTTTAAATATTGGCTTAAATGAAAACATTCTGTTTTGAGCTCATCTGCATTAATATCTTCATGATAAAATTCTGCAAATTCTTTGCATTTTTTGGTCAACTCACCAGATTCGATTGTTGTTAACTGACAAAGAAAATTAAATCGACTATCAATTTCTTGGTATGCTGCCGAACGTTTTTTTAAGTGTGTATTTAATGTGTCAAGTGTAATGTAAAATGTTTTGAGAATAAATGTGTGAGAGAAATTGTCGGACCTTCGGGGCCCCCTGAGAATGGGGGCCCTGGGCACGGGCCCCGTGTGCCCTTATGGTGAAGACGGTATTGCCTACACACATACATGTTGCACTAATTGTCCTTTCTAAAGTATTTAGACTTTGATTTCACAATGTAAGTGAACTTTTTTTTTTTTAATTAGGGGTTTTACTTTACCATACAAGATTTGGTCAAGTATTGTAATTGTGCATGAAAAAAATATTTTTTTTTTGGGTCTTTTTTTCGAAATATCTCAAAAACGGCTGAAATTATTTTGATTATTAAAATTGAGCGAAACCATGGCATTTCGCTCTATAAAAAAGCTCTAATAAGTGAACATCGAAAAAATTATATTTTAAAAATAAAAAAAGGTTATACAGGGCGGGACATAAAGATCTCCCACATTTTGAAGAGGTATAAAAAAATGAAAAAATTTAACTAGAAAAAAAAAACTGAATATATTTTTGAAAATAAAATATTTTTTTTTTTTCAAATGTGTTTTAAACATTATCAGACAAAAAAAGGGAGGGGAGTCAAAAATGAAAATTCTAGCCCTTTCGATCTAACTCAACCAAATTTTGGATATCTACATATTCTGTGGACCCCCAGAAGGCCAGAAATGCAAAAACTAACCATCCAAAATGGGGAGGGTGGGGGGCAAAAATGAAAATTCTAGCCCTTCCGACCAAATTCAACCAAATTTTGTATACATATTCTGTGGATACTCAGAAGGCTAGAAATGCAAAAATAAACCACTTAAAATAGGGGGAGGGTCAAAAATGAAAATAGGAAATATTATATAATAGTTTGGTCGAAAGGGCTATAATTTTGATTTTTGGCCCCCCACCCGATTTTGGGTGGTTAGTTTTTGCATTTCTAGACTTCTGGGGGTGGACAGAAAATGTATACAGAATTTGGTTGAGTTTGATCGAAAGGACTAGAATTTTCATTTTTGATCCTCCACCCCCTCTTTTTTGTCTGATATAATGTTTAAAACACATTTAAAAAAAAAAAATTATTTTATGTGCTTTTCAAAAATTATTCAGCTTTTTCTAGTTAAATTTTTTCATTTTTTATGTCCCTTCAAAATGTGGTAGATCTTTCTGCCGCACCCTGTATAAAGTTTTTAAATAAATGGATTTTGCATTTTATCATTCTTTTTTCAATTTTAATAGAGCACCCGAGTTCCACTGGACACAGTTCTTCTCTAGAACCTTCTTTACTAGGCCAGAAATCTTTCGATGCCAAATTAACCCTTGCAAATTCATTGGTATCTTTTCTTTCAATGGATGTATTTAGGTATTTCACCTTTCTATCCTTATCTTTTAAATCGATTTGACCTTAAAAGCTTCTACATTAATAAAAACAAAACAAGAATGACCTATCTAGACGAACAACATACTCTTGACTTTTGTTATAGCTCGACATTCTCTGTTCCGGTGTGATTAGATTGATCCTCAGGCTGTTCCAATCTGTGTGTTGACATTTGGAAGCAGAACAAGAAAAAGAAAGGGTGGTAGATAGTCAAGACCAAGACCAAGACCAAGACCAAGTTCCTTGCCAGTGTACAGAGAGGGAACATCGCTCGCTGACCGTGAGCCAAGCAAAAAATGACGTGGAACCTAAGAATAGCTTCTCGCAAAGCAAAGACGTCTGCCCAAGTGCAGTTTCAAGTAGTAGACACATGCCTAAAAATATAAATATCCCGGCATCGTTTTTGGAAAAACTTCTGACCTCGGGCGGCGTTATCAATGCTCTATCGCAAAAGATACAAACACAAAATGCATGTTGAAGATATTTCAAGAAGTTGAAGGTCTCTTACAAAGCATGATTATATAATGGCCTAAGGGGAAATAATATAACCGGTGAAAAGGATTCGATAGAAAAGTCCCCGGTAGAGCCATCTAGTGTCTGTTACTGGAACTATAAAGAGTTAGTAAGTCTGCACAGAGGCGCTGCGCATTGAGTGCGCTCTTGCATGCATTAGAGTGCATCGAAATTATTGCTTTCCACGTTCAAGGAAACAAGGAGATTCATTTACAGAAAATAGAAAAATACCTGAGAATTTTATGAAATAAGATTAATTAAAAAATACTATTTAAAGGAAATTCTGTTCTAAATATCTAAACATGGGGTTTTTGGGATTGAAATTTCAATTTTTTTATTCCGGCCAGAGCAATGGTTTAAAAAATTTGAAACTCTCTAGACTTTATCTTTATAATAGTAGCTATTCATCAGAATTTTTACATATTTTTAGCTATTATAATTTTGGAGTCTAATAACTTACTAACACTAAGATATAATCAGTAATTTATCTAGCTGTAACTCCAAAATTATATTAGCTAAAAATCTGTAAAAATTCTGAAAGATAGCTATTATTATATGGATAAAGACTAGAGAGTTTCAAATTTTTTGAACTATTACTTTGGCCGGAATAAAAAATTGATCGTTCAATGTCAAAAACCCCATGTTATTTAGATGAGAAAATTACATCGCTGTTTAAAATTGAGATAGAGACTTGAAACTTGAGAGATATATTTTTTTTATTTATTTATTTCGAACCATATGAGCTTCTGTTCTGGCGTAAAAATTCGAAAATACCCAAAATAAGGACCACCCTAATGCCCTATAGATTTCGATAGACCCTTGGATTATCGAAGAGAAGGGAAAGTTGATTAAGTGAGAGGGTGTTTATTCTTGTAAAATTTATTTTAATTCCCCAGTCGTCTAGAATACGCCTCTTCAATTTCGGAAACCCTTTGATTAAACATCTGTCATAATTTAAGAAAGTATAATTTAGGTTGAGTAATTTGGATGGGAATTATTTTGATATTATAAAATAATTAATTTGAGCAACAGATGCAAAAAAAAAAAAACCCGGAACCCTTGAAAAGTAAGTTAGTATTTGGAAGAATATTTGTATTAAAATTTTCACCATAATCTAAGTTTTAATAAAATGTTCATCATCATATAATCAAAATATTAACAAAAATAAGCTGACGTGTTCTGATGTGGCCATCCACTTGACTTTACCACACAACTTGGCCCCTCACTTATATTTAATATTTAATAAAATTATTTATAATCATGTAGAGGAGGGGGGTTAGTTTTTGCATTTTTAGACTCCTAGGGGCACACTGATTATGTATACAAAATTTGGTTGAGTTTGGTAAACGGCCAAGATTTTCATTTTTTGATCCTTCACCCCCCACCCCCATTTTGGACGGGTTAGATTTTGGATTTTTAGACTTCTGCGGGTCCACTGATTATGTATACAAAATTTGGCTGAGTTTGGTCAAATGGGCTAGATCCACCCCCCTTAATTTTGGGTCGATATGCACCCAAATCTAATCAGCTCTTAATCTCAATGGACCAAAACTACGTGTGAAATTTGGTTTCGATATTCACACTAGTTTTTGAGCTAGCTCGTACACAAAAATTTGGTAACGCACAGACTAACTAACAGGCAGACTAACAGACATTTTGACAAAACAATTATTATCTCGAAAAATATAATTTTTTCGATGTTCACTTATTAGAGCTTTTTTGTAGAGCAAAATGCCATGGTTTCGCTCAATTTTTTTAATCAAAATAGTTTCAGCCGTTTTTGGAGATATTTTGAAAAAAGAAGGAAAAAAACACTTTTTCATGCACGATTACAATACTTGACCATACCCTGTATGGTAAAGTAAAAAAGGTTGACTTTATATATCTAGAGAATTCATTTTCCCCTTTATAGTCGAGGCAAATTACGTGAAAAAATGGCATAAACAGGAAATAATTCCCGGTAAAGATTTTATTGCTGGAATACCTTTATTGGTACTCTAATATTACTACCCTAAGTTATTACCACCCACATCTCCTCTGTGGCGAAATCTGCAGCAAGGAAGATTGGCTTCTTATTCAGGTCCAAGCGATTTTACAAACCCCCACAACTTCTCACCATCTACAAGGCCCAAATCCGCCCCTGTCTCGAATACGGCTCTCATCTGTGGAGAGGAGCCTCAAAATATTCTCTTGCTACCCTTGATGCAATTCAGGAAACGAGCCGTCAGGCTAATTGACGATTCTACCCTCACCGACTCCCTCGACTCGTTGGCTCATCGAAGAGATGTCTCTGCCCTTTCCCTTTTCTATAGATACTATCACGGCAGGTGCTCTGATGAGATAAAGTCAATAATTCCCCCCAAAGCATACTTTGCACGCAGCACACGTTTTGCCGACTCCCAACACTCTTTTGCGGTCAAATTGGAAAAGTGCCGGACCACTTCATTCGCGAATACATATATCCCCATGACTTCAAGGAACTGGAACTCTCTCCCAGCCTCTATCTTTCCCAGCACCTATGATCTTCAAACCTTCAAAACCAGGGTGCATAGACACCTACGTCTACACCCTCTCACTTAATCAACTTTCCCTTCTCTTCGGTAATGCAAGGGTCTTTCGAGATCCATAGGGGCTACATCTTTACTGGTGCACCCCTTCTTGCATTCGATTGCATTAAAAAAAAAAAAAAAAAGTCTTCCCCCAAATCTGTGTTCTGGAGATTTTTCTCAAAATGAGAAAATTTCGGAATTTTTCAGTTTTTCTTGAATAACTCTAAAACGGCTTATCAAATCAAAAAGATCTTTATTAGATAAATTAAAGCTCTCTAAATTACGTGTAAAATAATAAAAATTTCATCTATTTAGGTTAAGTAGAACCGGTACTAGCCCCTGTCGAAAAACAGCACCCAGGATCACTTTTGAATATCCCTAAAACTTGTACTTTTTTCGATTTTTCCCCATTTTGACCATGAAGAAGCACGTTTTCGACAAAGACCATTCTGAACATTTTTAAACTAGATTAAATTTGCTACAATTTAAACAAAGTTTCATCTTAATTGGATAATGGTAACCCGTGCCGCAATGAGGTTGAATTTTGCAGTTTTTTTGCAAAAAATTGCTGTTTTTCCTTCATAAAATGAAAACCACTCATCCTAGATACTTGATTTTTCTCTCATTCTCTAGTAAATTTTGTTGACTTGAACGTTTACTTGGACCACTTTTCAATAATTCATTGAAAAAATGAAAAATTTCAAATTCAAAACAATATAAAATATTTGTGATTTTTTCAAATTATATCATTTGAAAAAGGGAAAATTTTCACATGTTAATAAAAAATAATTTTATATTTTGTCATTTTTTTTTAAAGATCTAATTCAAAAAGAAACTTTCTCCGAAATTGCTAAATTTATTAAATATTTAAATCCTGACTGTTTTTGTTAAAAGAATACATTTTATTTATCTCAAAAGTACTTACTAAGAATTGATATAAGTAATTATTCTAAAAACATTTTTAATTTTGTTATTTTCACAATTTCATACTCAAAGGCCTGGTCACAGTTATTTTCTATAACACGTGTAATTATTTCTAACAAATTACAATAGTCCAGAATGGATTAATACTTAAAAAAAATCTCTTTCCAAAAAATGGCCATTTTTAGAATAAAATTCGAGGTTCTAATTAAAAACAAAATGATTATGAAAATTTTCTGATGAAAAAATTAATAAGATAAATTATACACTGCGGTGCAAAAAAATCGAGCCACTAATTAAAAACTTTATTAAATAGCAAATTATCTTTAAAATTTTTACAAATATTCATATAATTTATTCTATTAACTCTTAAACTAACATATTCAATAAATATTGTTGATAGTTTTTGAATTTTATAAAAAAAAATAAGTAAAATTAAATTAAAAGATACAATTACAAATTATCCTACTTTCTCAATATCACTTTACATTTAAATAAAGTTTTAATAAAAGATCAAATTCCATTTAAAATTTCAATAAAATGAATAATTTTGAATTAAGCATCATTGATAGAAAAATAAAATATACAAAATGGATATTTCTCAAGTTCAAGCAGTTCAAATTGTGTGTGGCTAATTAATCAAGGGCTAAGTCAACGACAAGTGGCAAGTACACTTGCAATAAGCAATAATTTCAATAATGAATGGAAACTTCTAAAAAAATTAAAAATATTTACTATTTAATAAAGTTTTTATTGGTGGCTCGATTTATTTGCACCGCAGTGTATATGATCAGGGGCGGATTTAAGAGACCCAGGGCCCCTAGGCACTTGGATATTTGGGGGCCCCCTCCCCCCACCATTTCGAAACTATTTTGAAAATTTAGCAAATAAATGCACTAGTACAGAACATATATTTTTTTTTTTTTTATTCAAGAACATTGTATTTGTAGGGGCATCTAGACTTTTTAATGTACAATATTAGGACAATTTAATTACAAAGAAAATAAACAATATAATACAAACAGATCAAGTAAGAGAAAAAAATTTAAAAAGAGAAACAACAATTATATGGAACAAAAACAATAAATATACTGAATATAGAGAAAAGATTAAAACTAAAAAATGACAGGGATATTTGTTTAGCCAGAGATTGTGATTGCATACTTGTATGATATTTGTAAGATTCCGCAACCGGGGCCCCCAGGAGGGCTGGGCCCCTAGGCCCGGCCTTGTGGGCCTAGGCGGAAATCCAGCACTAATTACTTTAAAATTAAATACCTACAACTCCATGGAAAGAAAATTTAAATATGTTAGATATTTTATTAATTAGAGCAAATTTGGTATTCGTGCTGTCCAGAATTTAATTTAGATTTAGCACTAGTAAGGGCTGGAATATGAATGTGAAATTTTCAACTATTTTATAAAGGAGTTTATAGCCTTTGCCTCTAGAAGTTCAATAATTTATAGCAGGCTTTCCCAAACCATGTTCCGCGGAACACTATAAATATATAATCGTTTTCATTTGACCAAAGTATAAAAAGTATCTAATTTTATTTTTTACAATACTTTAGATTTTTTTAATTTATATTTATCTAGGTTTATGAGCCTATGTATGGAATAATGAGACCATAAACATTTGACCTTATATATTAAATGATAATAGACAGACTTAGTAGGTACGCTATATATATCAAACCACGTTATCAATACTCGATAACAGTATATAGGAGTTATTTAAAATTATATTTTAATAAAATAAGACATATTTTATTAGAATATTAGCTGAATGACCCGCTTCGCATGGGCTATTTATATTTATTATTATATGGATCACATACAATCTGCATCTTCTAGTCCGAGAGCTAGCAACGTTTTCGAGAAGTCATTCTCAACCGGCTAATTTTTCGATATTTGCCTTTCTTATTGAAACTAGATAGGGATGCAATAAGTCTGGCACATGGGAGAGGTTGCGTTTACTACTGCGCATGTAGTTTGTAGATGTAAAAAATCGATATTTTAAATTCATTCTCAACCGACTAATTTTTTTTATAATTTTCTATGTATCTTTACCATTATAAATTTCTAGTTGACAGACACCTATCTGGTTGCTAACATTGTGACAGATCCAATCAAAGTAATTAAAAAATAATAATTTTAAAGTCATTCTCAACCGTCTGTCGTTTTAATATACTATATATATTTGTCTAGATTAATTTGTAACAACGCTTAGAGAAATTTCTCGTAAAAAATTACCCTCTTGCCTAGAATCGAACCGACGAACTCTTGAACTAAGGGCATCAGCTCTAGCCATTAGACCAATGTATAACATTAATATTTATATATCTTGATTTCTGTTACTAAAACTATAAATTTTTGATTTAGACTTTGTGTCGAGATAATATTGTATTCATTTGAACTCGAATGAAAATGAAAAAACACCAATTGATTTTAAATGAAAAAACATTAAATATATATTAATTAACGAGATAAATTTGAAATATAATTGTCAGCTCGGATTTTAAACTGATAGCTCCGATCGATTTTCATTAACCAGGCAAATTTGAAATATAATTCTAATTCGGACTCGAATTTTGAAATGAAAGACTCCAATTCATTTTAAATTAAGAAACATTAAATTTATTGATAATTATTCCTCCCCCCCCCCCCACCACTCAAAAATTAAAGAGGCGAAACTTTTAAGAGACGATGTATTTTCGGTAGTTTACGAGTATACATTTGGAGTGTGGTTTTTAAAGAGGAATAAAATTTTTGGACCGAGACGCTGCCCGCCAGAGCAACAGCCCGGAGGTCCGAGCTTCGAGGGCGTGCCGAAGGCACGCACGAAAAGCTCGTATATATATATATATATATGTTCAGCACTCAAAGAATACAAAATAAATTTGACTAACGAAAATTCGGTTGTTTAATTAAGATACAGAGCAATTTAAGTCCCGAAAATAGGCGAGTTAGAAGAACATGCCGGGTGAGTTTTCTATCTTATAACTCAAAAACAGTGCATTATTTGAAAAAAGTTTCAAATAAAAGTTTATTTATATCAAGGGGAAAACTAAACTACGCTATTGTTTGTAGGCCTAGAACAAGCTTTCGTGGGTATTTGAAGTTCAAGTTCTGTTTTTTTAAATAGAAACCCATATTTTTCTTTACATAACCTAGATCTAAAAAAAAAAAACTGAACATCTTTTATAAGAACTATTTTTTATTCAACATCAAATATAAAAAAATATTAAGCTCTCTGATATGCAATGTAAAAATATTTCTCTAATATCTATGATGTCCTTAAAAGTTAAATTCATTTAATAATATTATATACTGGGTTGATTTTTGAAATAATTTCATCTTTTTTAAAAAAAGACACTCAAAAAGATACTTAAATCTTTGTTTTCACTGTAAAATCCATGGGTCCACACTGAAAACTTTTTCAGTTTAGCAGAATTTTCACTATTCTCTTTGAGTTGAAGGGTGGAAAGATCTTTAGCTATAATACTTATATCTTAAAGATCTTTAGCTATAATACTTATATATGTTGCATGTCAGAGAGAGATTTGTCTTAAGGGTTTGGCTACTGGCCCGGCAAGCTTAGTTAGCGCTTGGGTTCGATTCCTAAGGGGACGAACCTCTCTGATATGCAATGTAAAAATATTTCTCTAATATCTATGATGTCCTTTAAAGTTAAATTCATTTAATAATATTATATAATTGGGCTGATTTTTGAAATAATTTGCCATCTTTTTTCAAAAAAAGACAGCCTAAAAAGATTACTTAAATCTTTGTTTTCACAAGAAAATTCTTATTGGATTTTTTCTACAAATTTAAATTTAGTCTTTTTACAACCACAAACAGTTTAATATAATACAATTTATAAAATATATCCACAATTTCTAATTAGAACAAATTAAATATTTATTACCTTTCAAAAGAGAATATTTCGTATTATTTATTACCTTATATGAAATTGTAAAATATCTAAAATACCTACTTTAAAAATATTAATTCTAAATAATATTATATGCAATATTATATTGTTATTTGCGATTCGGGCCAGGCTAGATTGTAGGTAATATGTATATTAGTCCAGGTAAATTACGTGAAAAAAATGGAATAAACAGGAAATAATTCGCAGTAAATATTTTATTGCTGGAATGAGAAAATTTTTCAGTTTTTCTTAAATAACTAAAACGGCTTATCAAATCAAAAAGATATTTTTTAGATAAATTAAAGCTCTATAAATTACACGTAAAAAGATAACAATTTCAACTATTTAGGTTCAGTAGAACCGGTACTAGCGCATATAAAAAACATCCCCCGGAATCCCTTTTGAATATCGTAAAAACTCGTACTTTTTTCGATTTTTTTCCATTTTGACCATGAAGGAGCACGTTTTCAACAAAAACGATTCTATACATTTTTAAACTAGATTAAATTTGCTATAATTTAAGCAAACTTTCATCTTAATTGGATAATGGTAACCCGTGCCCCAATGAGGTTGAAAAATGCAATTTTTTGCCAAAAATCGCAGATTTTCCTTCATAAAATGAAAACCACTCGTCCTAGAAACTTGAGTCCTATCTCATTGTCTATTAAATTTTGTTAACTTGAACGTTTACTTGTTCAACTTTTTTTGATAAAACTCTTAGATTTATAGATATCCAGCATTTTCCATGACGGTTTTGACAATTCGGATCATATCTTGTCCGGAAAATGTAGGATATCTATAAATCTAAGTGTTTTATCAAAAAGTTGGGCAAGTAAACTTATTGGACAATGAGATAGAAATCAAGTTTCTAGGACGAGTGGTTTTCATTTTATGAAGGAAAAATTTGAATTTTTTGATTCAATGATTCATTTTCTGTCATGGAAAATGCTGAATATCTATAATTCTAAGAATTTGAACAAAAAAGTATTCCTAGTAAACCTTCAAGTTAAATAAGCTGACGTGTTCTGATGTGGCCATCCACTTGACTTTACCATACACCTGGCCCCTCACTTAAATTAATATTTAATAAAATTATTTATAATCATGTAGGGGAGGGGGGGATAGTTTTTGCACTTTTAAACTCCTAGGGGCACACTGATTATGTATACAAAATTTCGTTGAGTTTGGTAAATGGCCAACATTCTCATTTTTTGACCCTTCACCCCCTCCCTTCCATTTTGGGCGGTTAGTTTTTGCATTTTTAGACTTCTGGGGACCCACTGATTATGTATACAAAATTTGGTCGAGTTTGGTAAATGGCCAAGATTTTCATTTTTTGACCCTCCACCCCCACCCCCACCCCCCATTTTGGGCGGTTAGTTTTTGCATTTTTAGACTTCTGGGGACCCACTGATTATGTATACAAAATTTGATTGAGTTTGGTAAATGGCCAAGATTTTCATTTTTGACCCCCCCTCCCTCCCATTTTGGGCGGTTAGTTTTTGCATTTTTAGACTTCTGGAGGGCCACTGATTATGTATACAAAATTTGGTTGAATTTGCTCAAACGACCTAGATTTTTAATTTTTAACACCCCCCCTCCACCCCCCTTAATTTTGGGTCGATATGCACCAAAATCTAATCAGCTCTTAATCTCAATGGACCAAAACTACGTGTGAAATTTGGTTTCGATATTCACACTAGTTTTTGAGCTAGCTCGTACACAAATTTGGTAACGCACAGACTAACTAACTAACAGACATTTTGACAAAACAATTATTATCTCGAAAAATATAATTTTTTCGATGTTAACTTATTAGAGCTTTTTTGTAGAGCAAAATGCCATGGTTTCGCTCAATTTTTTTAAATGGAAATAGTTTAAGTCGTTTTTGAGATATTTTGAAAAAAAGAAGGAAAAAAAAACACTTTTTTCATGCACGATTACAATACTTGACCATACTCTGTATGGTAAAGTAAAAAATATAGACAATGATATAGAAATCAAGTTTCTAGGATGAGTAGTTTTTATTTTATGAAGGAAAAACTGCGATTTTTACTTTTTTAAATATTTCCCGATAGATATCATCAATCAATTGAAATTTAAATCCAATATCGTTGATAATTTCGTTTTAAATACAAAATAGCAATCTGGCTCATTTGAAGGTCATTGCGAACCTTTTATCATTATGGCGGCCATTTTGGTTCTTTGCAAATAAAAACAAAAAGGCTAATTACCCTTGATGATTCGCTCTCTCTATCTCTCTCTCAGCTGTTCCGTTGATATTCAATGTAAACACGCTTAACTTAACTTTTCGAGTCCATTGAGAGTTATATAATCGATTCACTGGCTTCTCGTTGACTATTTATATTGTTTCAAGGGCCTTCACAGAGATAGAAATAGGAAAAAGAGAGGAGAGTCTGTCTCTTTCTCTCTTAACAGGAATTTTATACATATTTTAAAATTAAATGGTGTTTTGCCAAGAGTAAGGGACTTTTTATATAAATATTTTCATTTATCTGAGACTATTTAGTTTCGAAGACCTTGCCTGATATCTCCTGTCTAATACACCAATACCTCACTTTGCGTCGGGGTTACGTTCCAAAAAAAAACACGACGCAAAGTGAATAAAGATTTTCTATAGCAAACCATGTAAAGATCGAAGATAGGTTCCAGGGTTACGAAAATACTACTTTTTAAAAAGAAAATTGAACAAAGTAAACATTTAAAAAACAAAAATAATATAAAATTTTATTACATACATACAAAAAACAAAAAAAAACGTATTCAATTAAAACAAAATAAACTATTCAATTAATTTATGAAAAACAAAATTAAAATTAATCACTGTCTGATGAGTCCATAGTGGCTGTTGTCGTAAGTCGGCTTTCTTTCACAAAAAATTGGTCCAATGTTTGCTGAACAGCTTTTTTTTTCAACGTAAAATAAATTTCCTTGTAGCAATTGATATTCGTAGCTACCGCTGTCAGGATCGTTTTTTAAAAAAATCACCATAGCTTCGTCAATCAAACACATCGCTTTGGAAATTTGTTTGGATGTTAAATTTTGTTCTTCGGAGATTTCAGTTAGAAAGGGAATCCCCGAGTTTTGATGGCATGGCGGAATTAGAAACAAAAGTGGTGCCATCTTTTAGAAAAAAAAAGAATATTTCAAAAAAAAAATTAAAGACTCAAACCCAAAACAACGCAACCTCGAAAATCTAACGACGCACAGTGAATATTAGTATTAATTAAGCAGCGACGCAACTTCGAAAAAACGCAAAACGAAAAGACGCAAAGCGAGGTATTGGTGTATAAATAAAAAATACAGATAAAATTGATGGTATTTTATTCAAATTTAAGAAAATAACGACTAAAAAATTAATATTATACCCAACTATTAGAAAAACGTTTATTTGAAACCCAAAGGTTTAGGGAGAAACTCTCCCTTTATCAATGGAATTTGAAATTTTTTTAAATAGAAAAGAAAAAATATTTATTCATTGTAAATATAGAGCTCGTATATAATATTTATTTTTATAAATCTTCTAAGAATTAAATTTATGAACCACTCCCAAATTCCTAAAGTGATGCTAAAGGTCCCCCTTACCTCCATTTTCGAAATTTTTTAAGAAAAATAAAGTTTTAATTTTAAAGAAATTTTAATTTATTCTAATCTTATTATATTAAACGAGCAATTCTTTTATATATATATATATATACTTTAAAAAGCGACATTGATACAAAGGGGGGACCCTTATCAACTTGCCTGAGAATTTATAGAAAAAATAAAATATTAATTTTCGAAAAACAAAACGCATTTTAAATAATAGATTTTATATAGAGTTAAAAGAGTATAATTTCGATGGAATATATCGAAAAATATTAGTTTTTGAACCTATAATTAATCACAATGTGAATGAATATGGCGTATTAATGAAGTAGAACCATATTAAAAAATAAGCTGACGTGTTCTGATGTGGCTATCCACTTGACTTTACCATACAACCTGGACCCTAAAATTATTTATAATCATGTAGGGGGAGTTAGTTTTTGCATTTTTATACTTCTGGGGTCCCACTGATTATGTATACAAAATTCAGTTGAGTTTGGTGAATGGCCAAGATTTTCATTTTTTGACCCTATAACACCCCCCCCCCCATTTTGGGCGGTTAGTTTTTACATTTTTAGACCTCTGTGGTCTCACTGATTATGTATACAGAATTTGGTTGAGTTTTCTCAAACGGCCTAGATTTTTAATTTTTAACCCCCCCTCCACCCCCCTTAATTTTTGGTCGACATGCACCAAAATCTAATCAGCTCTTAATCTCAATGGACCAAAACTACGTGTGAAATTTGGTTTCGATATTCAAACTAGTTTTTGAGCTAGCTCGTCCACAAAAATTTGGTAACGCACAGACTAACTAACTAACAGACTAACAGACATTTTGACAAAACAATTATTATCTCGAAAAATATAATTTTTTCGATGTTCACTTATTTGAGCTTTTTTGTAGAGCGAAATGGCATGGTTTCGCTCAAATTTTTTAATCAAAATAGTTTCAGCCGTTTTTGAGATATTTCGAAAAAAAGAAGGAAAAAATGTTCATGCACGATTACAATACTTGACTATACCCTGTATAGTAAAGTAAAAATCATATAACAAAGGCAGAGGTTTTATTTAAATGAATATATTTTTTTGTATCTACTACCTACCTCCTCTCTACCTTGGATCTTAATTAAACTCCCGTCTATATTCATTATTTCGAAAAATGTTAAATTTAATTAAAAAATAATTATACATGTGTTCTTTAAAATTATATAATCAGAACCGAGAGCGCCGGCAATTCATTTCAATGCATTCATTAAGAAACGCCCTCTAGGAGAGAAGGCGGCGGCTTGAGAAAGAATTGCGGGACGGGACGGGACGGGAGAAAATGAAATTAAAAACACATTAAATAAAAACTGCTTTGAAAAAGAACAATTAATCTGCTTGGGGTTTTAAGGTGTGGCTTAAATTAAACCGTTGACCAGATTAGGGGTTAACTATCTCAATATATATATCATAAATTCAATTATCCAAACGTATCAGGAGAAATTCTTAAAAAAATTCGGAAAAATAGTTGCTTTAAAAAGGTATAATTTGTTGAATTAACTCTTAAACTAACATCATATTCAATAAATATTGTTGATTATTTTTGAATTTTATAAAAAAAATATGAGTAAAATTAAATTAAAAGATACAATTACAAATAATCATACTTTCTCAATTTCACTTTACATTTAAATAAACTTTTAATAAAAGATCAAATTCCATTTGAAATATCAATAAAATGAATAATTTTGAATTAAGTATCATTGATTGAAAGATAAAATATACAAATTGGATATTTCTGAAGTTCAAGCAATTCAAATTGTGTGTGCCTAATTAATTAAGGGCTAAGTCAAAGACAAATAGCAAGTACTCTTTCAATAAACAATAATTTTAATAATTTATGGTTAAAATATCGAGATCAGACGGTCCTAGAGAATTGAAAAAAACATATTTTAATTGAAATATCTCAAAAAATAATTTTGTCGAAAAACGAAAAAATGGCAAGGCCTTGTTAATAAATTCCTGATTTTGACAAAAAAATGGAGTAATATCCAAATTATAGAAATTTTAGTATATTTAGTATCAGACGGTCCTAGAGAATTGAAAAAACATATTTTATTTCAGATATCTCAAAAAAAAAAAAAAAAATTGTCGAAAAACGAAAAAAAAATTCTCACGTAAAAAAAAATATTCTCAATCTCGTCGGTAATTCAAGGGTCTTTCGTTTTAGAATTGGATCGCCTTGATTGAAAAAATGTGTTATATAAAATTTTCTAGTTTATTTCCGACATTCTAGCTTCTAGTTTGACAAAGAAATAACGTAAATGAAAGTTTTCCCATCGAGTCTTTTTACACGTTTGATATTAGCTTTACCTGTATGTATGTATGTATTTATCTATGTATCAATGTGAATTTTGTTCTGTTAAATTCCGCAAATATTTCTCTATAAAAATAATTGTTTAACTACTGAATTGAAATGAAATTATATAAAAATAATAAAAATAAATACATTTCATTCTAATTGAAAAGTTTTTGTTTTGCCGAGAGTAGCAGAGTAGTTGATTCACAAAGAGAAACAAATTCATTCTGTTAAATTCCGCAAGCATTTGTCTATTAAAATAATTAAGACTAAAAAGTAAAAAAATAAATTATAATTAAAAAAAACTAAAAAAACACGTTTTTAAAAAGTACAAAATAATGTAATACTTAATCAAAAAGCGTGGAGCACTTTGTTGAAATTAATTCAAAGTACATGTTTAGGCGCTCCACACTTTTTTGATTAAATATTACATTTTTTGTACTTTTTTAGAAGCATGTTTTTTTTAGTTTTTTTTTTAAATATAATTAATTTTTTTACTTTTTAGTCTTAATTATTATTATAGAGAAAAGTTTGTGGAATTTAACAAGAATGAAATGTATTAATTTTTATATAATTTCATTTAAATTGAGTATAAGTAAACAATTATTTTTATAGATAAATTTTTGCGGAATTTAAGAAGAATGAAATGTATTAATTTTTATATAATTTCATTTAAATTGAGTATAAGTAAACAATTATTTTTATAGAGAAATGCTTGCGGAATTTAACAGAATGAAATGTATTAATTTTTATATAATTTCATTTAAATTGAGTATAAGTAAACAATTATTTTTACAGAGAAATATTTGCGGAATTTAACAGAATGAAATGTATTAATTTTTATATAATTTCATTTAAATTGAGTATAAGTAAACAATTATTTTTATTGAGAAATTTTTGCGGAATTTAACAGAATGAAATGTAATAATTTTTATATAATTTCTATTTAAATTGAGTATAAGTAAACAATTTTTTTATAGAGAAATATTTGCGGAATTTAACAGAATGAAATGTAATAATTTTTATATAATTTCATTTAAATTGAGTATAAGTAAACAATTTTTTTATAGAGAAATATTTGCGGAATTTAACAGAATGAAATGTAATAATTTTTATATAATTTCATTTAAATTGAGTATAAGTAAACAATTATTTTTATAGAGAAATATTTGCGGAATTTAACAGAATGAAATGTAATAATTTTTATATAATTTCATTTAAATTGAGTATAAGTAAACAATTTTTTATAGAGAAATATTTGCGGAATTTAACAGAATGAAATGTAATAATTTTTATATAATTTCATTTAAATTGAGTATAAGTAAACAATTTTTTTATAGAGAAATATTTGCGGAATTTAACAGAATGAAATGTAATAATTTTTATATAATTTCATTTAAATTGAGTATAAGTAAACAATTTTTTTATAGAGAAATATTTGCGGAATTTAACAGAATGAAATGTATTAATTTTTATATAATTTCATTTAAATTGAGTATAAGTAAACAATTATTTTTATAGAGAAAAGTTTGCGCAATTTAACAGAATGAAATGTATTAATTTTTATATAATTTCATTTAAATTGAGTATAAGTAAACAATTATTTTTATTGAGAAATGTTTGCGGAATTTAACAGGACAAAAGTCACATTGATACATAGATACATACATACAGATGAAGCTAATATAAAGCATGTAAAAAGACTCGATGGCAAAACTTCAATTATTTATTTCATTTACGTTATTTTTAAATTTTTAACATTTTTCTTTAACAAAGGTAAAATACAATTTCGAAAAATGAATAAATGAAACTTTTTTCTTTGTAAATAAATATTCAAAAATAACCCCCCTATTTGAAATTAATATTGTTATTGTAGCCGATGAGATGTTCATATATACGAATTGAAACAGGGTCAAGGGCCTAACAATAACACCAAGAAAGGCGAGGGTGGATGTTGAATGAGATTTTGGGGGTGGTGGAGGGTGGGGGTGGTGGAACCCGAGCGGCGCCATTCGACTCCGATCGATACTAACATTCCCCAAAGGGCTGAGGGGGTTGTTTTCGCTAACGGGCTATGTGACGTCACATTGGTCCTTCGCAGCTATTGGACAACCAAACTGAAAAAAATCTCATCAATTGTATAATATTCAATGGAAAAAAAGACCAGAGGTGATAATGGTCCCATATATACATACACACATACATACACTTTTAAATCTATATCTCACTGATGGAATAGCCTTGTTGATAAAAATATGGGCGTTGTCTCGGGATCAACGCCTACAGGAACCGACAAAAGATGACATACTTAACTTACTATCCCGCCCATAAGTATTTTCCGGTGCATCCTGGGACAAGGTCAGTTTATTCAGCCAACTGCCCTATCCCAATATGGCGGAAAAACACCTGCCATAACACCTGCCAAACATAAACTGACCTATCCGCAAGCAAGAAGGGTCGGCCCCTACACAAGAAACAGCAAAACCCAATAATTATTTTAATCGGCTCATTCACGGAAAGTCTAGAAATATAACCACATGTTAATTTCGCCAGGCACAAAAGAGAGGCTAAAAATATTGTCTCCAGGTGATCCGGCGAACAGACAATCAACAGGTGCTGGAGCGAAGGAAGAAAGACAGGACAAAGAAAGACATTATTTATTATTATTATTATCTATATATTATGTAGGGGTTTTACAAAAAAATGAATTGTTAAAATCCCTCGCGTGTTCTTAGAAATTTTTGAGTATGTTCGTCGATTTCTCTTTGCCATGTGGACCTATTTCAATAATTTTTTTTGTTATTGAAAAGGGAGTACCTTCAGATTGGTCCCTTATTAATTTGGTGAAGTTCTGAATATGGTCAATGATAAATAAAATAACGTAAATCTTCAATATTCTTATGAGCAAATAATGGAAAATCTTTTATAAATAAACAGGATCGTACTGAACTTTATCCAGATTCATTTGAAATATTAATACGCTTCTTGAGTAAAGTACGCCATTAATTTATGAGAATAATTTACTCTATTTGTCCTAAGGTGTAATTATATAATTTCTATTATTATATTGTCAGGATATTTAGAATCGACTAAAGAAGTAATAAATCAAGTACTGGTGTTTGGAACCGATATTATCGGAACTAATCAGCGCTTCATTTTCGTTAAACTAATTGTAGGTTTTCAATTTCATCTTAATCAGAGAAAGTCGGAAATCGTGGACTAAAAGATGATAACAACAGGACACATCGCACTGCGGGAAAAGTAGCACTCTTCGGACTATCGAAGCTCCATAAAGCAATGTATGGCATAAATCTCACTGTAAAATTCAATTGGTTGTATACTTAATGTTGAATGAGCAGAAAAATCGATGGGATCTGAAGTAATTATCTGAGAAGAAGAGCGCTTCTTTATATAATTCAGTCTTTCTTCCTGCTTGATTATAAAGTACAAGGTCTACTGAAGATGATCGAAGGACAGTACGACCTGGTGGAGAAGTCGCCAATCTCGAGATCAATTGCTCAATATACAAGTGTATACATTAATTTATATTATATTTAATATATTCAAATTTTAACTTTCTACGTGTGATTAAAAAAAAAATGAATTGTTAAAATCCCTCCTGTGTTCTTAGATAATTGAAAACTTTTGAAAATTTCAGGACATAAATGGGATGCCGCTACATTTTAGAAAAAATATAAAATCTGGAAAACTTTTCTAGGGGGCAAAGTTATTGGAGGGTTTTCTAAAATATTCTACATGGCTAAATGACAACTTTTTAATCACTGTAGAAAGTTGAAATTTCATATTCTCTCATAACTAGAGACCGGATTTTTATGCAGTAAAAACTGCCAAAATATGCCATAGAATATGCAGTTAAAAATGCTGAAATATGCAAGTAATATGCGGAATACGTTGAAATATGCAAATATATGCAGTATAAAATTTAACCCACAGTATCCTAGATGCATGATTCGGATAGATAATTCATCCCCTGGGTCGTATGTGTAGGCAAACAAAATATGCAATTGCATAGGAATCTTGTCTCTACTCATAACATAAAAAAATCGCAAATTATTATATATTTTTTTGAGTAATAGATATTAATGAGGCAGTCCAAAATTCCAAAAAATAAAATAATTTAAACCATCTTTTCATTCATATACCGTCGTTTCGGAGGCTTATTCCCTCCTTCTTCAGGGGTTTGAAAAGTCAATGAAGGAAATCCAATGGGACTTTTCAAAAACCTAAAGGAGGGAATAAACCTCGAAACGACGATATATGAATAAAAAGATAGTTTAAATGATCTTATTTTTTTTTTTTTTTTTTTTTTTTAATGCAATCGAATGCAAGAAGGGGTGTACCAGTAAAGATGCAGCCCCTATGGATCTCGAAAGACCCTTGCATTACCGAAGAGAAGGAAAGTTGATTAAGTGAGAGGGTGTAGACGTAGGTGTCTATGCACCCTGGTTTTGAAGGTTTGAAGATCATAGGTGCTGGGAAAGATAGAGGCTGGGAGAGAGTTCCAGTTCCTTGAAGTCATGGGGATATATGAATTGGCGAATGAAGTGGTCCGGCACTTTTCTAATTTGACCGCGAAAGAGTGTTGGGAGTCGGAAAAACGCGTGCTACGTGCAAAGCATGCTTTGGGGGGAATTATTGATTTTATCTCATCAGAGCACCTGCCGTGATAGTATCTATAGAAAAGGGAAAGGGCAGAGACATTTCTTCGATGAGCCAGCGAGTCGAGGGAGTCGGTGAGGGTAGAATCGTCAATTAGCCTGACGGCTCGTTTCTGAATTGCATCAAGGGTAGCAAGAGAATATTTTGAGGCTCCTCTCCATAGATGAGAGCCGTATTCGAGACAGGGGCGGATTTGGGCCTTGTAGATGGTGAGAAGTTGTGGGGGTTTGTAAAATCGCTTGGACCTGAATAAGAGGCCAATCTTCCTTGCTGTAGATTTCGCTACAGAGGAGATGTGTTCATTCCAAGACAGGTCAGATGCGACAGAGACGCCCAACATGGATAGGCTGTCACACATTTTCAGGGTTTGGACTGCTTCATCAAATTTTATAACAACTCAATTATAACTTATAATTTCTTCTTCAAAAACTACTTCAATCTTATATATTTTTTCGTATGGGTCCACTTTATGGGCAGAAATTTGAAAAAATAGGCATGAAATACACATGAGTTAATGAAGCAATTCCTGTTATCGTAGAAACTCGTTATTTCGATGACATTACAGCTAATATGACCTAAATTGCTGCAAAATTCAAAAATTGCAAAAATCTATGAGGTCGATCTATGGGATGTTTATCTATATATTATAATGGATTTCTACATAAAAAAAGGAAAAAAATAATACAGGCATATTCAAAAACTTGCATTTAAATTAGAAAGTTCAAAATTACTCTAATAGAAGGGCATTTTACTCTTTTTAATAAAAAATTGAAAAAAAGGGTTAAAGTAGATAAAATAGGAAAAAACTAGGATTCTTCCAGATGAGACATATCCATTTATCTTAGAAAAATATAAAATCTTGAAAAATTTTCTAGGGGGCAAAGTTATGGGGAGGGGGAGGTTTCTAAAATCCTCTACATAGCTAAATTGCGACTTTTTCATCACCGTAGAAAGTTGAAATTTCATGTCCTTAAAGAAGGTTCTCTCATTATATCAATAAAAATACCAAATAATATATATTTTTTGTAGGGGTGTACTTTGTGAGCAGAAATTTGGAAAAATAGGCATGAATTACACATGAGTTAATGAAGAAATTCCTGTCGAAATTTCATCGAAACTACAGCTAATTATTATATAGATTGCCACAAAATTCAAAAATTGGAAAAATCTATGGATTTATAAATAAAAAAAAGGCAAAAAAGTACAGGCATATTCAAAAACCTGCATACAGATTAGAAAGTTCAAAATTACTCTAATAAAAGGGCATTTTATCCCTATTTAATAAAAAAATTGAAAAAAAAATTAAATGGGGTCCAGTACATAAAAAAATGGTTTATTAATAAAATTTTGCCCTTCATATAAATTAAAAAAAAAAATTAAATTTGTCCATGTATGAAAATCAATTATTATCATCCGGAGACGCTACCCGCCAGGGCCACCCGCATCTCGGAGGTTTGAGCTGTAAAGCCGAAGGCACGTCTGATTAGCTCATAATCTACTCTCATTAAACGAGCAAAAATTGTATATTTGTTTGTATATATATTTATTTGTTTGTATATATATATTTGTATCTTGGTTCTATTTTGAAAACGACTCCACCGATTTTGATGAAATTCACGAGTTAGGGGGTTTTTGGGGTGACAATTCGATCTGTCACGGTCTCAACTTCGACAAAATTGTTTTTGATGGGTTTTTTCGTAATCAAATTAATTATTCTCAGGTAGACAAATCCCATTCTTAGGGTTTTAAAAAAAGGTTTCCCTTTTCCTTTTGTGCTCAGGCAGACAATGGGTCGGGTAAATCTTTTATTCTCAAAGGCCTTGAAGAAGTATTGTGATTGTGGTTTTTAACATATTTTGTTCTCCCTATAAACGTTAGAAATATTAATAAACGTTTTATAATTGTTTTTATAAAGAACTTTATTTATTTAATAGAATAAAAAATAATCAAGAATTTATTTAAAAATATATTTCGCATAAGCAGGTCTCAATTTTCTGAAAAAACAACACATTTTGATAGGTTTTATTTATTAACAATTGGATGAATAAAAATGAATCATATGGTTGAATCAAAACAGGTGCAGGAGGTTGGGTGCAGTGGTGGGGGATCCGGGGGTAGGAGGTTCGGGCGGGGGGGGGGTACAGTGTGCGAATACTATATATATATATTTGTATTTTTTTAATTTGAAAACGGCTCTCAAATAAAAATCGACCTTTTTATCAGAATTTTAAATTAAAAATAATATTAAAATAAAGCTTTTAACTGAAGGAAGAAGTTACCGAGCATCGCTCGGTGCCTCAGGTACTTTAATATAATTTTAGCATTATATATAGATAAACATTATGTCATTTGGTTTTAGATGAAATTCTAATTTGTTAAGAGTAAAAGTAAAAGAAATGATTGGTACAAAACTATTCAGCTGGAAAATAAAGGGAAAGTGAAAAAATTGGTTAATTCCTCCATTTCTCTTTGCGATATATTTTTATATACATCTAATATTTATTTAAATGAAATGAAAATGACATGATAAGAGGAAGAAAAAAAACAGCCTGCATTCTAGAATAAAATGAACTTTGTCTGTAATTAAGATTATTTATTTGTGTTGTTTTTTGTACCCATTACAATTACGCGCAATTCTTAACATACTACTCTGTTTACGATTAGAGTAATTGAAATAGAGAAACAAGATTTCAATATGTAGTTAGAATATTAAATAGATGGTCTTCAGTAGAACTACATTCCATCAAAGAGTTAATTAACAGGACTCAAAATGATAAATTTCACGAACCGGAACCTAAGTACTGTAGAACCTCGTTTATCGAAAATCCGGATAATCCGGATATATGAGTAATAAAAACAAAACAAATCCTCAAATAAGCGAATTTAAATTTATTACGATAAAAAAAAAACATGATTATGTCAAAATTACGAATTTTTGGTGAAATTATAATTACATTCTTGCTATCAGAGTTAAAAATTATTATCTATGTGAATCTACTCTTATTAAAAACGAGCAAAAATTGTATATTTATTTATATATTTGTATCTTGGTTCTATTTTGAAAACGGCCCTACCGATTTTGATGAAACAAAATCTATTAACAAGTTTTGAGAATGAAAAAACGATCTGGCTAGGTCTGGACCTCATCAAAATTCATCTTAATTGATTTTTTCTTAATTAACGTAATTATTGATAGATGAAAATCTCAATAAAAAAATGATTCGACGGATGTCGTATTAGAACCTGAGACCTCTTACATCTGAGTCAGAGACTCTACCACTGGACCAAAGAACTATTTTAAAAACCCTTGCTTTTTACTTTTACTAAAATGAATATTTTTGAATTAGTTTTATTATAAGTGTGGAAATAATTGAATATATTATATATAGCTATGTATTTAATAAATATAATTTATTAGATTTATTGCGGCGCGGCAAATTTGAAATATGTATAATTGAATTAATCTGAAAGACAATTAATTTTAAATCCAGAAACATTAAATATATTAATAATTATTCCTTCGCCCCCCCCCACTCTTCTAATTAAAATTAAATATTCAATTCTCTTTTCTCCTGGCAATTATCCTTGCAATTGTCTTCCTAAAAAATACTTGGTTGGTGAAAGTTATCACTTCTGTCGCACGTCCCGAGACGCACAGATTTTTTTTAATTTTGTTTTTATTTCAGATCCTATACGATTATTTTTTTATTATTATTTTTTATAATGTTTATCAATATGAACGAATGTGGGCAAATTGGTCTACGAGTAAACAAATATACACATAATATGTGAACCATTAGAAAGATAGAAATGGAAAAACAGGGTCGGGGGTGGGGATGGATGTTGGGGGTGCAGTTGTGGGGGGTCCGGGGATGGGAGGGGCGGTTGGAGGTGGGGTGGGGCGGAGTGGGGGTGCAGTGTTGGGGGCGAGGTGTATTGTTTCGGGAGGGGGGGTTACCGAGCATCGCTCGGTGCCTCCAGGTACTAATTAATTATGTGTGATATTACTAAAATTTCAACTCTTATTTATTTCTTTACTTTACAAGTGAATCGTTTGTTATATGAGGCTTTTTTGTGGAATAGTGAATTGAACAAACTGTCAACAATTATTGCCCTATCTATTTTGATTATTATTTTTTTTATATAAGTAATTTCTTTTTTTTTCATTAAAAAACAAAAAAAAAAATAAAGTAAAAAAAAATTTGAATGAAATGCACTTTTCAATTCTATTGAAGATTATGGGTCTTGTCCTGTCTTTGTTTTTGTTTGCATTGTTGTATATTAAGTTTCTAAACACTCATCATTTATGCTAAATGGGTTTATGAAAATCAATGACCTGAAAAAAGAAGAATTTAAGTCTCACATTCGTATTTCCGACCAATTTAGAAATTTTTTACACTGAGGCGAGAAAAAATTGACTGCAGAACTCTTTTTAATAAATTTCGGGAACCACCTTATCGTCTGCAAAGCAGGCGAGTATATATAACTTCATGACTCCAAATTTTCGTGAAACATTTCGAAAAAAAAATGATTAATGTAAAGATTTAAGCATCTTTTTTGAGTTTCTTTTTTGAAAAAGATGGAATTTTTCAAAAATCAACCCAATTATATATTAATGAAAAGTGAATTTAAACTTATTTAGGAAACAAATCAAAGATTTTAGTGAAATATTTTTACATTGCAAATCAGAGAGTTTCGTCCCCTTGGGAATCGAACCCAAGCGCTAACTAAGCTTGCCGGGCTGTTAGCCAAACCCTTAAGACCTTAAGAGTTTGGCTAATAGCCGGCAAGCTTAGTTAGCGCTTGGGTTCGATTCCCAAGGGGACGAAACCTCTGATTTGCAATGTAAAAATATTTCTACTAAAATCTTTGATTTGTTTCCTAAATAAGTTTAAATTCACTTTTTCAAAAAAAAATTTGAACTAAAATTTTGTCCCCCAAAAAGCAAAATGGAGTATATATTGACCTCCTGTATACGTTCATGGGGAGGCTCTTTTCTAATACAGAAATAACACTTTTTCTTTAATTATTTACTATGAAGACACTAATACCCAACATCAACCTATAGAGACACCTTTCTTTAGTAATGGAGCTGTTTAAGCTTTTATTTTTGTTAATAATTTGATTAATATTAGAATTTTAATTGAAATCGCACATAATTAATTATAATTACTTATTGAACACGAATAAATAATACAATAAAACTACGACGTTTCGATCGACTTATTCTGAACTTGAAATCGAAATGGGTGCTCATCTGCTCATACTTGAGAACGATCGCAGAATAAGTCGATCGAAACGTCTTAGTTATATTGTATTATTTATTCGTTAATAAAAGTAAAGGGTGTGTAGTTTCACAGTGTATGAAATAAAACTCCAAAGAGGTTTATACAAACTCAATATATTTCGGATTATTAGTCCATCATCAAGTTTACAAGTTAAAACTAATAATAATTGAACGAGCGATCCATTATTATTAGTTTTAACTTGTAAATTCCTGATGATGGACTAATAATCCGAAATATGTTGAGTTTGTATAAACCTCTTTGAGTTTTATTTCATTCACTGTGAAACTACACACCCTTTACTTTATTAATTAATATCATGTTTCACCTAAAACCTACTCCACTTTCCCTAAGTAAAAAAAATATTTATTCGTGTTCAATAAATAATTATAATTAATTATGTGTGATTTCAATAAAATTTCAAGTCTTATTTATTTAAAATTTGAATTTTTATTTAAATCACACATAATTAATTATAATTATTTATTGAACACGAATAAATAATACAATACAACTACAACGTTTCGATCAACTTATTCTGTGATCGTTCTCAAGTAGGAGCATTGAGCACCCACTCCGATTTTAAACTTAAACTGCATTTAATTGAAAAAATCTTTTCCAATTCTACGATTCATATTACAAATTTGATTATGAATACGAATAATAATATATCTACAAGAACGCTTAAAACTATTTCACTATCATCATCATCGAGTATACAGTCCTAAGACTGGTTTGATGAAACAACCTCTCATAGCTCAACTTCACTTGAATTTTTCAATTGAGAGACTTCAAAAAATTAGTAATAAATAAGTTTTAGTGTAATCTCACCTATATAAAAATATAAATTATTTGTAAGATATTAGTGAATTAGAGATATAAATCATTTCAACTCACTCTATGAAGACCTCTTAATATCTAGGAACAAGACCATGGAGAAATTCACTTACCTAGAAAAAAAAAGAAATAGAAATTAGGCACAGTCTATACATAGAATCAGTAATGAAGCTGTTGAAGCTTTTATTTTTGTGATTAATTTGATTAAACAACTACGACGTTTCGATCGACTTATTCTGCGATCGTTCTCAAGTATGAGCACCCAGAGGTGTAGCCACGGCGGGGAGAGGGTCAGAACTCCCCACCCCCAAGGAAAGAGCTCATGGGATGAGTAACGGCAACGACAAACCGTTTCTTATGGCAAACTAACCCTAATTAAATATATTTCATATGATAGAGTTTTTCTTTAGGAGACGGACTGGTATAAATATGCAATTGGATGTTGATGAAAGCAGTCCACGGTGGTTGTAAAAAATAAGACTATAGAAGTTTTATTATTTTACATTTATTTGTTAAACCGACGTTTCGGAGATTTATTCTCTCCTTCTTCAGGGTAACAAAAGTCAATGAAAGTAGTTCAAATCATAATTACTTTCTGTCTGACATTGTCAAAGGAGACAGAAAGTAATTATGATTTGAACTACTTTCATTGACTTTTGTTACCCTGAAGAAGGAGAGAATAAATCTCCGAAACGTCGGTTTAACAAATAAATGTAAAATAATAAAACTTCTATAGTCTTATTTTTTACAACCACCGTGGACTGCTTTCATCAACATCCAATTGCATATTTCATATGTTTTATCATGAATTAATGTTCTTTTTTAATTTCTTGAAGTACCTCTTTAGTCCAGTTAAATTGTTCTATAAAGTACCCCTCGCTGGGGAAAGTTTTAAGTAGTTTTGATTTCTTGGTCCTATATATTTTTTGGTGTGCAGAATCCGAAACTGATAACAAAATTTCGTGACGGAACATTGTCAAAAATGCAAAAAAATCATCATTTTTTGCTAATAACTCGAAAACTATCAACTTTGTAGTTTAAAAAAGTATAGAGTGATCTTTGTCGAAAACGTGCTTCTTCATGGTCAAAATAGGAAAAAATCGAAAAAAGTGCGAGTTTTTGGGATTTGCGAAAATACGCCAATTATCAACTATCGATTGAGCCCGAACGGTTTGGTCGGAGAAAAAAAAACAAAATGATAAAAATTTGTAGGAAATTTTATGAACTTTCATTTTGAATAAAAAGATTATTTACGAAAAGTTGATAGCTTGCGAGTTATAAGCAAAAAACCGCCAAAAAATGAGATTTTTAACAATTTTTTTTTTGCATTTTTGACAATGTTCAGTCACGAAATTTTGTTAGCAAACCTCAGATTTGGATTCAGCTCCCCCAAAAACATAAAGGGCCGAAGAAATTACAACTACCCTAAAACTTTCCGGGTAAAAACACAACTTAATTGGACTATTTGTTTTAATAAAAAAAACTCCCACTAAATATTTTGCTTTGTTGATTGACCCCCCCCCCCATGAAAATTTCCTGGCTACGCCACAGTGAGCACCCACTCCGATTTTCGGTAAACCGTTGCGTTGCTCTTACTTGAGAACGATCGCAGAATAAGTCGATCGAAACGTCGTGTAGTTTTATTGTATTATTTATTCGTGTTCAATAAATAATTATAATTAATTATGAGTGATTCCAATAAATAATTAATTATGTGTGATTTCAATAAATAATTATAATTAATTATGTGGATTCCAATAAATAGTTATAATTAATTATGAGTGATTTCAATAAATAATTATAAATAATTATGAGTAGTTTCAATAAATAGTTATAATTAATTATGAGTGATTCCAATAAATAATTAATTATGTGTGATTTCAATAAATAGTTATAATTAATTATGGGTGATTCCAATAAATGGTTATAATTAATTATGAGCGATTTCAATAAATAATTATAATTAATTATGTGTGATTTCAATAAAAATTAAAATTTTAGACATCCTGCACAGTGTTGAAAATTACATGTGTTGAATAGATCTGGAATGTTGTCAAATGAGGCTACAAGTGACTCTTTAGGGAGAATTATTGTTAACTATATTTTATTGGCCATTTTCTGCCAATATCGATACAGTGGCTCAATTTATTAACTCTTAAGGGAGAATAGAGATAAATGGTAATCGCAAATTATTCGAAATGCTATAAAATTGTCAAGGCAGTTCATGTAGCGTAGAGGGTCACCCATCTAAGCTATTATATTTGTGGAAAATACCATTTTATGATTAATATTATTTAACTTTTCCTTATTGCAATTCTAGTGTAGATGGATCGTATAACATTTCCCTATAAATCGATTCCACTGGAATGCGGCTAACCGGAAACTGGTGGTTTCAACAGGCCAAGGTTGTAATTATAATTAATATAGTAGTTTTTATCTAGAAATATGTTTTTTGTTTGTTTTGTTTTTCACAGGTAAAGAAGACAAATATAGTTATTTATGGTTGTAATAACTTTTTTATTGCTGAGGGTTATGTTTGTGGTTAGATGAGGCTGTCCCCCTCTTCATCAGAATTGTCTAGATCAGGGGTGTCCTTTTAGCTTCTCTGGGCCATATTGGAAGAATATGAGCTGTTTTTGGCCACACATAAAATACACTAATAATAGCTGATGAGCAAAAAAACGTACTTAATATACTTAAGTACAGTTACTTTATAATTTTTTTATTATTAAAGTATGAGACAAATAGGCAACCTAAAATTATAGTGATAAGTTTGTCATTGTTTTTGGGACATTAATCAGTCGATATTTGACTCAAAGGAATTCTCAGTGAGTTCTCAAAATGCTCATTAAATATTTTGTATCTAGCTTCATTCTTTTTGTGCTTCATACTTGAATAAATAAAATTATTTAAGAATCACTTTATGAATATTTCATTGCAAAATAATGTGTTAATTTCAAAAATTCATTAGTCATAAATTAATAGCAAGTTGAAAATATTGTATTTTTAGTAATGGGATTTTTAGTCACAATCTCATAAATAAATATTTTTAGTAATGGGATTTTTAGTCACAATCTCATAAATAAGTATTTTTAGTAATGAGATTTTTAGTCACAATCTCGTAAATAAGTATTTTTAGTAATGGGATTTTTAGTCACAATCTCATAAATAAATATTTTTAGTAATGGGATTTTTAGTCACAATCTCATAAATAAGTATTTTAGTAATGGGATTTTTAGTCACAATCTCATAAATAAATATTTTTAGTAATGGGATTTTTAGTCACAATCCCATAAATAAATATTTTTAGTAATGGGATTTTTAGTCACAATCCCATAAATAAATATTTTTAGTAATGGGAATTTTTAGTCACAATCTCATAAATAAGTATTTTTAGTTATGGGATTTTTAGTCACAATCTCATAAATAAATATTTTTAGTAATGGGATTTTTAGTCACAATCTCATAAATAAATATTTTTAGTAATGGGATTTTTAGTCACAATCTCATAAACAAGTATTTTTAGTAATGGGATTTTTAGTCACAATCTCATAAATAAATATTTTTAGTAATGGGATTTTTAGTCACAATCTCATAAATAAGTATTTTTAGCAATGGGATTTTTAGTCACAATCTCATAAATAAATATTTTTAGTAATGGGATTTTTAGTCACAATCTCATAAATAAATATTTTTAGTAATGGGATTTTTAGTCACAATCTCATAAATAAATATTTTTAGTAATGGGATTTTTAGTCACAATCTCATAAATAAGTTTGTAAGTTTGCGATTTTCTGTCGGGGCACATTGATATGCATCTTAGACTGAATGCGGCCCTCTGCTGTACCACTAATAAATGATGCAAGATGATCGTATCGGAATTTTTCGGTAAAACATATTTTAATAAGATATAGATTAATTTTATTTATTTTTAATTTAACCCCTGAAATCTTGTTGCTTCATTCTTGCGGTGTCCAGTAGTTACTATCTATAGTAAAAGTGCGTGTGCATCCTTGTATTAAATATTTATGTAATCTCATAATTATTTACTTCTTGATAATTTCCTTATATCTTAACAAAATAAAAAATATTTTCATTTTACATTTTGTCATGCAAAAAAAATAGATGATGAAGGTGGGTTTTCTCGGCTATGTCAGAAGATTGTTATACTAGCTTATTATTTATCTATTAAAAAAAATCGCCCCCTCCTCACCCTGTTTGTTAAATTAATATGACAAGGGAAAAAATACAAAAAATATGCCTTTGTTGCAGTTTTTATTTTTATTTATTTATTTATTTTTTTTATTAGAAAGATAAATTATTGTATGTACATCTTTTGCTTAGCAAACTGATGCAAATTGGATATTATTATTTTTTTTTTCACTTGCCATATTATTTATCTTAGCCAGAGATAATAAATAATATTTTTTTCCACAAACATGTCATATTAAATTCTTCAAAAAGTTCATGAAATTGTATTTTTTTTTATGTTTAATCCTAATTTATGAGTTTCTATTCCTTTCACTTATTATCAAACTGTTAGAATAATTCATAAGGGTAACTTTACTACGCTAGGTTGCAGAATTAGGGTGGTCACAGGGCTATACCTGGAGAATTTATTTTTGCGGACCCAATAACAGTTGCCAATTGGCTAAAAAGTGAGATTGGCAAAGTTTCATCTTAATTGGATAACCGGGAGGGGTGAACCGCGATTGGAATTAGGTGTACACCGTCTTTGGAATTACTTCGGAATTCATTAGATAATCTATTGTCTTCTACTTGGAAATGAAAGTGGAAGTGGAAGTAGGTGTACACGATTTTAGGTCGCGGTTCACCTCTCGGATAACCGTAACGCGTCCCGCACTGAGATTGAAGTTTTGAAAAACTACAATTTTTTGAAGTTTTTCTTCATAAAATGAAAACCACTCATCCTAGAAGTTTCATTCTTGTCTCATTTTTAACCGACTTCAAAAAAAGGAGGAGGTTCTCTATTCGACTGAATTTTTTTTTTTTTTTTTTTTTTTGTGCCTATGTTACCTCAGATATCTCCGCCAATTGTGAACGGATTTTGAAAATTTTTTTGCATTGGGTCCGTCTAAGTTCCGATTGGTCCCATTTTTTTTCGTAGGTATTAGACCTTTTTTGTTAGGTTTGTTCAGGACTAACTTCTTTGTTTATGAACCGATTTCGATGATTCTCTTTTTTATTGGAAAGGGGGTATCTTAGGGATGGTGCCATATTAATTTGGTCAAGTTCTGATGATAGGATCACTATTAATAACATCACTAAAAAGAGAAAAATAAAAATTTTTAAGAAAAAAATAAAACCGACTTCAAAAAAATTAAATACAACAAATAAAATACACTAAAAGGTATAAAATAATTATTATCTTATTTAGTTACAACTAAACTACGAAATATTAACATGAAATTACTTTTTTAAGTCGGTGCCAAACATATACCTTTTATGAATCGCATTGGCACCGAGTACAAAAAGTAATTTCATGTTAATATGTAACTAAATAAGATAATAATTATTTTATACCTTTTAGTGTATTTTATTTGTTGTATTTAATTTTTTTGAAGTCGGTTTTATTTTTTTCTTAAAAATTTTGATCTAGTATATTTTTTTGCCTTGACGTTCTACATATGAGTCAATTTTTTGTTAAAACTTTTAGATATGAACATATTCAACATTTTCCAAGTCAGGACATGACCCGAATCCTCAAAAGTGACTTTTTAAGCAAATGCCTAAAAACATAGCAACATTCAATCTCATTTTTTAGCCAATAAGTTTTAGTTAACTTGATTTCTTATTAAATACTTATTCATTGTGAGCCATAGTAGATTTACTTTGGAAATTTCAGTTTTTCAAACCCAGAACATTTACTAGACCTAGCCTAAATATGTCATCCGTTTGCCTGTAGGTAGTTAGTAAAAAAGTAGGGTATCTCGACGATAAAGGAGCACACCCATTTTTTGCCCGTGTTCATTTCACCTAACGCTAACCTATATGTGGAGGACCCGGACCTGCCCCATCTTGCCGGAAGTGTGACGTCACAAGCGAGCGCCGCTGCGGCTTCGCACTAGCCTTGACCTGGCAGCTGTCGAGTCGTCGCCGAGGCGCTTCCGCCCTACGGGTACCACCAGCCCTAATCGCTAATCCTTTCCATAGGGAAACAAGAAAATACTACTTGTCTATCTATCTGACAGCAAATGGATTTAACATATTCGCAAATGAAATGGACGGACGGTGCTAAATAATAATTAAAAAAGTGGTAAATAGAATCAACCACCATATTCAATTACTAGATTAAACCATTCTAAATAATTCAACTGAATTATTTATACTCGACATTGATTTCAAATGGTATTCAAATCCAGTTAAATAAATTGGTTTATTAGAGTATAAGATCAGCCATATTTAGAATAAATATTTTTGTTTAAATAGAATAAATAGAAAGGAAATATGTATTAATTTTTTGAGTTTTACAATTTTTTTTAATAACTAAATTAAACTAAATAACTTTGAGGGATTTTTTTGGCTTTTCTGTCCTTCTAGCCATCAGCCAATTTACGATACTATTATGAATGTTCAAAATTGCCACAATTTTTCACTAGTCAAATGAATAACTTCACCATCAAAATGATATAGAATTGTTTAAAAAATACATACGTTAAAAAATTATTATCTATGTGAATTTTTTTTATGATATTGATGTGAGAAGTAGATACACCAGAAGGTCCATCCCCTAAACCCTAAAGGCCTGTATGGGCTGGCCCCTCCATCGTGAAAAGAACAGAGTAGAAGGAAAGAAGCCGGGATCACGAGTCAAATCTCAGAAAGTTAGATACAATCCAAAATCCAATTTACTAAGTTTTTAGGGGCTTCAAGCAGTGGTAAATTCTCTGATCGATAAATTAGGTTTTTAAATTTATCTCCCACTTAAAAATAAAAATGTCTACAAATCCGACCTGGATAATCTAGAGGTCCGGTTAAATGAGGGCCGGATAAACGAGGTTTTACTATACCTAACTATTGTTAGTAGTTACTTTTCATTATTTTATTATATGTATTATAGTGAAGCCGAAAGGGTGATTTTCAAAATTATAGTCTCTAATAAGTAAAAATATTTATTTTAATAGAAGACACAAATACGAATAGATTTTTTCTAAAGTTTCTAGGTTGCCGACGCTTTACTTCAGTAGTGAACTTCTATTTAATATCAAAATCCAATTACCCACACGTCCTTTCCTACGCCATAATTGCTAATACATTGTAGAGCCTGTTTTTTAAGTTTCCATACGCTTAGAGAAGCTTAAGCCCCTTGAGGGTAGACAACTTATCGTACATATCTTTTAAACAGTCACCCTTTCTAAAGGAGCCACCAGAATAAGATAGATTCTTGTCTTAAATCTTATCTTATCTTTCTTATTATATTAAAAGAGCAAAAATTGTATATATATATCCGGTCGGTTTCTCGAAAACGGCTCTAACGATTTGGATGAAATTCACGGGTTAGGAGGGTTTTGTGTTGGACATTCGATCTGTCACGGTCTCATCTTCGGCTAAGTTGTTTTTGATAGGTTTTTTGTTAATAGAAATAATTATTCACAGGTAGTTGCCTCGATAAAAATGTTTATTTACATTTTTATTCAATTTCCTTTTAATAAATAATTGGTTTTTTAATTTTATATCCCACAATAAGATCATTATAATTATTATTATATATATTAAAAGTTGGGCAATTTAATTGATTAAAAATTGAGTTTTAAATCCCACAAATATTAATTTGACAATTTAATTGATGAACTCAAAAATTGTTATTTAATTAAAAAAAAAATTATACCGTATTTATTTATATACCTATATACACATAATCTGTGGGCCACTGAAGGCTAGAAATGCAAAAACTGGGTGAGTGGGCGGGGGTGGGGGGTAGATGTTGGGGTGCAGGAGGTGGATTGCAGTGGTGGGGGGTCCGGGGGAGGTACGGGGTTTCAGGGGTGGGGGTGCAGGAGGTGGGTTTCGGTAATGGGGGTCTGGGTGGAGGTGGAGTTTCAAGGTGGGGGTCCGGGGGACGAGGGGGGGGGTTCGGGGATTAATATATAGCTATTAACTGAAGCAAAAAGTTACCGAGCATCGCTCGGTGGCCAGATATTTATAATTAAAGTCGAAGAGAAAATTTTAATTTTTTTTAGGACGTTATTTTTTTAAGATTATTAATTTATTTATTTAAATGAGCATTGGAAATTTTTTTTTTTGATCTATTCTAAAATCAATTCTTAGGAATTTCATTGGTCAAATAATTATAAAGTGTAAAAAAAGCTTTCGATCGGGTATAAGATTAGAAGATATATATAATAGGTTGTCTTAGAGAAAGAGAGGGTCCAGAAATATTAATTAAAAGATTTAAACACAAATAAAAGAGCAAAAAAATAAAAGCGAATAACTTGATATCGAAATCTCTTCAATCACATTATGGATAAAATTTTAGCATATTTGATAACCCAAAATGGGAGAAAATTCCATACAGGTTGTGTGTTATGCTAATGACGTGGTTTTAGTATCAGACATCAAGAAAAATTTGCAGACTCTTTATCTCAATTGGATCAAATTGCAGAACGATTAAATATGGAAATATCTATTGAAAAAACAAAATTTATTGTGATATCAAAAGAACAGAGCTTAAATGTGAGATCAAACTGAAAAATACAACAATATGTGTAGATCAAGTTGAAAAATTTAACTATTTGGGAGCCGAGATTTCGGCACCCAGAAATCTCAGCCAATAGGTTAAAACTCAAGTAACAAAAGGAGCAAGGATAGCTGCCGGCTGTCTATATGGTTTAGTCCAGGGGTGTCCAACCCTTCGCCTTATTTGAAGAAATTTTTTTTTCTCGAGTCGCAGATAAAATATACTAATACTAATAATATTTTTACTTTACCATACAGGGTATGATCAAGTAATGTAATCGTACATGAAAAAATTGTTTTTTTACTTCTTTTTTTCGAAATATCTCGATTGAAAAAAATTGAACCAAACCATAGGATTTCGGCTTACAAAAAAGGCCTAATAAGTGAACATATAAAAAAAATTATATTTTTCGAGATAATAACTGTTTTATCAAAATGTTTGTTATTCTGTGCGTTACCAAATTTTTGTGGACGAGCTAGCTCAAAAACTCGTGTGAATATCTCAACCAAATTTCACACGTAGTCTTTGTGCAATGAGATTAAGAGCTGATTAGATTTTGGTGCATATCGATCCAAAATTAAGTGAGGGAGGGGGAGGGCGTAGGGGCAAAAAATGAAAATCTTGGCCCTTGTACCAAATTCAACCAAATTTTGTATACATAATCATTGGGCCCCAGAAGGACACATCAGAACGTGTCAATTTATTTAATCAAAAAAAGTTAGTTAATACTGTAGAATAATGATGTCCACCATAACAAAGAATATACACTACGGTGCAAAAAAAATCGACCAACTAATAAAATCATCTTTTTTTTACTTAGAGACAATGGTGTAGGTTTTAGGTGAAACATGATATTAATTAATAAATTAAAGGGTGTGTAGTTTCACAGTGAATGAAATTAATTTTTAACAGTTTTAATCTGTAAACTCCTGATGATGGACTAATAATCCGAAATATATTCAGTTTGTATAAACCTCTTTGAGTTTTATTTCATTCACTGTGAAACTACACACCCTTTACTTTATTAATTAATAAAAACTTTATTAAATAGAAAATTATTTTTAAAATTGTTATAAATAACGATATAATTTGTTCTATTAACTGTTAAACTAACATATTCAATAAATATTGTTGATAGTTTTTGGATTTTATAAAAAAAATAAGTAAAATTAAATTAAAAGATACAATTACAAAATATCATACTTTCTCAATATTACTTTATATTTAAATATAAGATCAAATTTCATTTGAATTATCAATAAAATGAATAATTTTGAATTTAAGCATCATTGATAGAAAGATAAAATATACAAAATGGATATTTCTGAAGTTCAATCAGTTCAAATTGTGTGCCTAATTAATCAACGGTTAGCTAAGTCAACGACAAGTGGCAAGTACACTTGCTATAAGCGAGAATTTCAATAATGTTTTGTTACTTGTGAAAAAATTAAAAATGATTTACTATTTAATAAAGTTTTTATTGGTGGGTCGATTAATTTGCACTCGGGTGTATTATGTAAATATGAGGTATTTTTTTTTATTTTTGAAATCATTAAATTATCCAAAATTTTTTTAAAATTGTATTTAAATGTTTACCTTGTCTATCATGAAGGTTTGAACAATTCTCCACAACGCACTTGTCAAAAGAAATACACAAAACGCGACAATCATAAAAGACAAATATTAATCACTTGACCGGCTGGCTGATCGAATCGAAATGAAATAAATTTAATAAATGCATATCAATTCAAAAAACAGAGCAATGGGAAAAGAATCCCGTTTTATTTGATTAGATATCAGAAAGGAAAAGAATTGCAGAGAAAATAAAAATGTCTATTCAAGAAATGACCAATTGGTTTAAGATTGATCTTTTCAAAAAACTAGCCTGTGCTTCAGTCAGGTGATTTTCACTTAACTTTTCCTAATTAATTAAAAATAAAAATTTCATAGGAATAAACTTTTAAATAATAAATAAAATAACAAATAATCATTTAATTGTAATAAATTCCATTAGAAATTTACAAAATCTAATACAGTTCTTATTATTGGTTAAAAATAAACACTATACCAAACCACACAATCACTATCAGGCATTTTGACTAAATAATTAATAACTTTAAGGTAGTTGTTCCGCCAAATGCGTTTTCTTAGGATTTTTCTGAAATTTAGATACATTATTATTTAAATATTTCTGCATTGATTGGTGTCAAAACGAAATTTATGAACAATACAGTTCAGGAGATATTTAATTTCAAATATCGAGTTTTTCGGGCTCTTTAGCATTGCACTATACGGAATATCGGAAAATTTACATACATATTTAATTATAATTAAGAAACCGTTTTTACCATTTTTATAAAAAACTAAACCAACATTAAACAATAACCAATACATATTTTAAGACAATTTTGATTCATAGTTACAACACAGTTTCTGAGATAATAAGGAATAAATAATAAAAAATGTATAAAAAAATCCTCACTAAAAACATTTTGGCAACAGCGCATTTATTTAACCAGCGAAAGATGCATGCGCTAGATTTTTTCAAAATGATAATTTTCATAAGGCGTTGATTACATTTGTTAAAAAATAACAAAACGATTTTTATAGAAATTTAAAATGTATTTTATCTGTAATTTTAATATAAAAATATTCAATCTCATACAATGTTGCCAGATTTGTCAAACGAGCACGGGATTGGCTAGAATTGGTACATAATCAGCAAAAAGTTTTGGGCTTATCTTATTGTCTGTTCTATATACTCTAGCATTAACTTTTTGCTAGTATTGTCGCGAAACAACTACCTTAAAACTAAAAATGTTCAATATAAGACGTTTTATTGTAGAAGTTTTAATTACTGAAATAATAAATATTTTTGAAAATTTAAATATAAGATGAAGATTGGTATTAAAAAAAAAAAATCAGTCGAATTGAGAACCTCCTTCTTTTTTGAAGTCTGTTAAAAATAAGAACTTTATAATTTTTTTTACCTCTTAGTGAGCTTCTAATTTTACATTTCGGAAATTTTATTTTTGAAAATAGCTTCTAGTATATTTAAATACATATCTACTTACAAAAAGTTATTTCATGAATAAAGTAAAGAAAATTTTTTTGATTTTTTTTTTTGAACTTTTTTAAAATTCTTTAAATATAAAATACTAGGTAGGTTTCACATAAATAAAATATCAGATGCTTGTTTAGCACGACTCCATATATATTTCGGGTGTAAACCCATCTTCAGGAGTTCACAAAGGACTATTTCATGAATATTATGAAGCCTGTAATATTTGTTTCTGGGTAGATAATTATTACTCCCTCCGTCCGGAAATATGGTATACATTTCAAAAAAAATCGTAGATTATCGTGAATATAGAAACAAATGACAACATTCATTATATTATTATAGTATATATTAAAAGTAATATAACCTAATATAATTGACATGTGTCATGTTCTTCTTGGTTTAAAACTTAACGATCAAAGATCAGTTTTTCTATGATAAATAAAATTGGTACCGCTGCAAAATCAATATGGAAAAATTCCGAAATTCCGCATTTAATAAATTAGAAGTAACTACCCTTAATAACGTTTTTACCACATTACAAACATGTATGGCAGAGGTGGGGAACCTTTTTACCCTGAGAGGCCACATTTAAAATAGCAGTAACAAAGGAGGCCACATAAGTTTCAATACCAATAAATGTAACTTTTGTAAAGTTATTGCTGTTCAAATTCAATTTTTTTTTTTATTTTAAATTCAGTTTTTCTTTATTTCAAATTCATTTCGAGGCCACATAAGAAATTCAAAAAGGCCACATGTACCCTTAAGGCCACAGGTTCCCCACCTCTGATGTATGGAATCAATTATGTTAACAGGTGGAGGAAATTCCTATAAAATTCCTCATTTAAATAAGACAAAATTTCGTCGCGAGGGTGGACTAACTGGAAAATATTTATGTTCCAAAGAAGCGTACAATAAGGCCAAATCATATTTTAATTAAATTTAGCGAGTATTGTAACAAAATTATTCTCTTTTAATTATAGTTTTTCTAAAAAAGTTAATATAATATACTTGTCATGTTAATTTTTAGTTTTATTGTATTTTTTTTTGCAAATGTATACTATATTTCCGGACAATAAAAATCGCGAAATGTATACCATATTTCCGGACGGAGGGAGTATAAAATTATAATAAAGAGAGACTATTAAATTTTTCTTCAGATCAGTCTAAATTGTATTTCTATAAATTCAATCAGAAAGTTTGCAGATAAAAAATGTATATCTAATAAAAATCGAGTCAAAAATAGACGAAAATGATGATTATTTTTCCGAAAATCTTGAAATCTAGTTCTATATTCAAAATTTAAAATTATCACTTTTTATTTTTCAAAAACATTTCAGTTTATTTTCAGATTTATTATTTTAGAAAAAAATCATCAGGGCAAATGGTATCAGATACAATTTCTAGTAAGCACATATAAATAAAGTTTTAAATAAGTTTATGACCGCATTCAGTGTAGTAGTGGTGGTGGGTTGCATGCGGCCCGCGGTCCGCTGATTGGACACCCCTGGTTTAGTCTAAGCAAAGTACGAATTTATAATACCTACATACGGCCAGTGTTGACAGATGTAGCAGAAACCAAAGCATCAACAAGAAGTTATACAGTGTTTAAAGTATTAGATTAAATTCGTTTCAAGGGATGCAAGCAACACGACTAGGAGGGAATGAATTACAATTTGTTGCCATACGGTCTCCAACCCAAGATCTAATAAAGTACAATCGTTAATTTATGTAATCAGGTGAGAATCAATGCTTCCCATCGCTATACTCTCGTTTTCATTTTGAAAGCTTAGCTTCTAGATGAAGGAGGACTTAGCTTTCTTTATATCTACTCTTATTAAAAGAGCAAATTATATACATATATATATATATATATATATATATATATATATATATATATATATATATATATATGTATCTTAGTTCTATTTTGAAAACGGCTCTACCGATTTTGATGAAACCAACACTATTAACCAGTTTTGAAGATGAGAAAACGATCTAGCTAGGTCTGGACCTCGACAAATTTCATCTTAATTGATCTTTCTTAATTAAAGTAATTATTTATAGATCAAAATTTCAATAAAAAAGTTTGTTTACATTTTTTATTCAATTATCTTTTATTTATTAATTGGTTTTTAAAACCCACGAATACTTTATATCAAATATTGTTATATATGAGAATTTGCGAATTTAATTGATTAAAATTCCTCTTATTAAAAAACATGGATTAAAAATATTATCTTAAGCTCGAGGATCAAGTACAGTCGATGGTGGGGAAGTAATCTCCGAAATCGAAGCCTCAAATACAATGTATACATTATTTCATGTAAAAAATTGCTTCAACAAAATTTTTATTTATTATTTATTTAATTGATTAAAAAATTCGATAAATTGTTATTTAATTAAAAAAAATAATTATACGGTATTTATTTATATACCTACCTATATACACATAATCTGTGGACCACTAGAAAGCTAGAAATGCAAAAACTGGGTGGGGGTGGATGTGGGTAATGCAGGAGGTGGGGTGCAATGGTGGGCGATCCGGGGGGTGGGGTGAGGTGCGGGTTTTCGGGGCGGGGTTGGGGTGGCGGTGGGGTTGTCCGCCTACGTGGTGTAATGGTCAGAATAACTGACTGGCAACCCGGAAATACTCGGGTTCGATTCAGCCATATACCCAGACATTTTTTCTGTAAGTATAGGGTCTGGTAATAAAAATTAAGTGGGAGATAAATTTAACCGAATTTATCGCGCGGAGAATCTACTCACTGCTCGAAGCCCCTAAAACCTTAGTAAATTGGATATTGAATTGTATCTAAGTTTCTGAGATTGGCTCGTGATCCCGGCTTCTTTTCCTTCTACTCTGTTCTTTTCACGATGGAGGAGACCAGTACACAGGCCTTTAGGGGATCCACCTTCTGGTGTATCTCCTTCTCACATCAATATCATTAAAAAAAAAAAGGGGTCCAGGGGGCATTTGGTTACCGTGCATCGCTCGGTGGCTCCAGGCAGTTAAAAATGTCATATTTTCAAGTAAATATAATTTGTTATTAAAAATATAAAAATAATGATAGGTAATAAAATTATGAAAAAATCTTTTCTTAAATCCTTTAAAGGCGACGTATGGATAAATTTGTTGAACGTTGTCCTAATTCTTTATGTAAAAAAAAAATCGAAAGTTGAACCTGTCGTCATTTCTCAAAAGCCCTACCGCATTAATGAAAATATAAAAGCCTCGAGCAAGAATTAATTATTGGCTTATGTTTAAGATAAAATAAAAAAAATTTCGGGCAAATAATTCATAGGGGAAGTCATTTCCGGCCTTCCGACTAGCTTGACCATATTTTCCACCAGCCTGGAATGAAATATGTCTTAATATATGGTAAGCTCGGTATAAAAATTACTAATATGCAGTTTATATATCATCTTTTTCAAAGAATCACCTATAAATGCTTCTAAATTTTACATTATATATATATATATATATATGTACATTATATATCTGTATACCGTATCAATATAATAGTTTTAGGATTCTATATCTCTATGTTCACCGACCTCCAGGTTAATCTGCTTAACCGATTATTTTGAAATTTAAAACATGGACTCCTGAGGAGTCAAGTAAGCGGCACGATTCATAAAAAATGAACTTTTAGTGCCAGGAGGAACTTTAGCATTATTATTCCAAGTTCAAAAATTACACCATCATAATTCTTATTTATCGTCTTCAAGCTGAAAAAATTCAATTAGAGTTTTCTTATTAGAATTTGGAATAACAATAGAAAAAAATGCTAAAATACCTCCTGGGACTAAATGTTCACCTATTATGAATCACACCATTTAGTAGTATATGTTTTAAATTTCAAATCAATCAGTTAAGCCGTTTAATCTGGAGGTCGGTGAACATAGAGTTATAGAATCCCAAAACTATTATATTGTATATTGATAGTAAATTAATATTTTTTAGAATTTATATTTGTACAAACTCCAGAATCCGAAACATCTGGGGTGTTTAGTAAAAGTAAGAATCCCAATTTCGAAAGTGTAAGACATTTTTTCTTCATTCTTAGATAAAAATATAAAAAGTTAGCTTTTTATAACATTTTAACTGTGTTATATTAGTAGATTAAAAGATGGAACAGAGAAAGAAAAAAGTCAGGCGTTGTATATAAGATACCCTGTTCATGTGGAAAAGCATATATAGGACAGACATCGCAATATTTAAAAAAAGATTAACACAACATATATATGATTGTAGAGTGTCTAATATTTTAAAAAATGACAAAACCGCCCTAGCTACCCATCATTTTGATCTAAATCATCAATTCAAGTTTGATGACACATTAATATTAGATTTTGAACCAGTGTATTTTAAAAGAACAATAAGTGAAATGATTCACATTTCGTTAAATGATACAGTGAATTTTAGAACAGACACCCAGAATTTAAGTGGCATATATAGTTTTTTGCTAGACAGGTATAAAGATAAAAATAAAAAGTTAAAGAATAAATAATAATAAAAAAATTTCAAAAATAAATGTAATTAGATGTTGAAAATAAAAATAGATTTCTAATGGATATTTTTTTCATCTAATAATAACTTGACTGGTGTCGTTGACATATATTTTATTAATATATAAGTTTAATTTATTCGAGGTTGAGATTTTTGTATATAGGGATAAAAAGTAAAAATATTCTATTCTATTTTTTTGTAAGAAGTGATTACTGTTCTGTTCTGTATTGATAAGGTTGTTATTAAAAAGAGAAAAAAATTGTGTTTTTTGTGAATGTGCCAAATATCTTTTGAAAATTGTATTCTGATGGCCTTCAATGGTAACGAAGGTAAGAAGAAAATTTAAACGAATGTGTGACATGACTATTTGGTAGGTAAACTATTGATACATGTATGTTTTTGGATTCTGACTGTACTTTTGTAAATTAATATCAAGAATGTTCTTATAATTATAGAAGCCCTGAAGAAGTCGGCAAAGTCGACGAAACGTTGGTGGATAAATAAAAAAGTCACACATAAAAAACTTGTCCTTATTTTCCCAATATAAACTTTCAAATTATAAAAAGTTATGTATACGAATTTTATACTTGAACATCGAAAAAGAGATAAAATAATTTGATTTTGTAAAGACTGGTATAAACAGAAAAAACCCAGTTGTAGACACATCAACAATGGATGATTATTAAAAGTAAAAGCGGATGATTCAAATCCGTTGACAAGATACTAGCAGAAATAAAATAAAAATAAAATTATCAATATAATAGTTTTGGGATTCTATATCTCTATGTTCACCGACCTCCATGTTAACCGAATTAACCGATTGTCTTGAAATTTGAAACATAGACTCCTGTGGGGTCAAGTAAACAGCGTGATTCATAAAAAGTGAACTTTTAGTCCTAGAAGGATATGTTCACAGACCTCTTTTTTTCTTTAGGCGATTCTTATTCTAAGCTCTAAAAAGAAAACTTTAATTGAGTTTTTTCTACAAATTTAAACAGTTTAATATAATATATCTGCAATTTTTATTTAGAACATATTAAAAAAAATTATATGAACAGGAACAAATTCCAACAATCATGATCACACGATCCATAACCAAAATGAATATCCTATGTATATGCTCGGCCAAATGAGGATGACTTTAGGAATTTTAAGAAACGAAAAACTGTAAGGGCAGCACTATTTATACTGACAAAGGCCTTTTTTGTTATATACAGATGCTAATTTCCAAAATTTGAAAAAAAATTCACTTTTTTTTAAATGGATTATTTTGAAATCAAAGAAACATATTAAAGTAAGTGATCCAAAAGTGGACACCTTAAAAACAAACGAATTTAGGGAACGCGGTGTTGGTTTATAGTGAAACATTGTTAAAAATTTTTTTTTTTTTTTTTTTTAATGCAATCGAATGCAAGAAGGGGTGCACCAGTAAAGATGCAGCCCCTATGGATCTCGAAAGACCCTTGCATTACCGAAGAAGAGAAAGTTGATTAAGTGAGAGGGTGTAGACGTAGGTGTCTATGCACTCCGGTTTTGAAAGGTTTGAAGATTATAGGTGCTGGGAAAAGATAGAGGCTGGAAGAGAAAATTAAATTAGGTTGGAGTTGGTGGTGTTTCACAAGGAGAAAAATTAAAATACAAAGATTTTTTTAGTTTACTCTATATATTTTGAGCTCTTAACTCATCGTCAGGAGAACATTGACTAAAGATAACATAAAATATTGAACAGAATTTATTTTAATTTTAATATGATGGACAGTTATTCATGACTTAGTGTAAATATGAAAGAATTATCAGTGGATGGGATGGCCTTAGAGCCGAAAGAACAGATGTAGCAGACAAGAAGGGCTGAAATAAAAGAAAAGATATTTATACTTAAGGAAGTTGCCGAAAATTATGTATGTGCTATAAAAGGAGGGCAATAAACTATGGAATGCAATGAGGGTATATAGTGAAAATTTCATCTCTTATATGTCAATTATTGGTGAAGTTTTGATGTCTGTTTGATTGAGTTAAGAGCTCGAAATATATAGAGTAAACTAAAAAAATCTTTGTATTTTAATTTTTCTCCTTGTGAAACACCACCAACTCCAACCTAATTTAATTAAAACAAACGCCTTAAAGCGTACACCTAAAAACATTTGTTTTTAAAATAAGGGCAAATAGGCCCCAATAGGCCCACTATGTTGCCCACTATTTGCAATACTGTTCAGAAGACGATGGAATTGCAGCAGACAGAATTTGAGGCCTGTTTCTCTTATTACACATATTTTAAGGTGTCCACTTTTGGGTCACTTACTTTATATTTTCTTAATATATAATTAAGTAATTTGGTAGTAGGATTCTAGCCAATGGGTAGCATTCTGCTAGAATAAAAAACTCCCAATTATAGAATAACGTTTCGGCTTTAATTAAATAAATGCCATCATCAGTTCTCTAAGAGTTTGATAGAGTCCTTGAATGACGAGCCCCATGATATTCCTCAATGGTTAGCTAAAGTTACTCGAAACTATATTGATGATAGGGCTCATATCTCAAGGACATCATCGAGCTTGATGATATTATTTGCAGAAACATTATTCTATAATTGATCTTTAGCAGCGTGTCTACTTACTTCCATCTACTTTATATTTTCTTAAAATATTCAAAGTTTGCAAAAAGCGTGCCGAATTTTGAAAAAAATAACTTCCTATAAGATTATTCGATATGATATTATTTAAAGAATAAGTACTTTATTCATTATCGGCATGTTCTCTTAAGTGAAAGCTTCTGACTGTAGATGGAAGCCTGCCTGTAAGAATTGTAACTGTACCACTTCCGATGGAGGTCTCGATAGCCAGAGGCTAAATAAGGCCGAAAGCCATCAAAAAGCAAGAGCCAAGGCCAAGAGGCCTCCTCATCTAATCGAGCTGAGAACAGCTCTCTCGTCTAGTAGACACTCTGAGTGAGTCACCTTGGACAAAATTAGCCAACGTTAGTTAGTTAGGTCCCCCTGTCGTCACGTGTAATAGGGGGGACGGAGGGGACAGACCCCGGGCTAAAGGCCAGTTTACAGGGTCCTACTTCTGCTAACACCGACGACATGACAGTTCCAAAGGGGGGTTTTTATTTTTATCTGCCTCCCTCGCCACGTTTACTACCCGCGACCAAACCAGCACGTGTCAACTTTTGCATTCCTTCAATTTCCTTATAAATAAAATTTCTTATTTGTGTATTGTACCTACTACTATATAATATTTTTATAAAAATAATTATTTAAAATGTAGGGAAAAAAATTTTTATAAAGCGAAAAATCTTCAACTTTAAATATAAATTAGAGAGACCCAGAGATGGGCAAAATACATCAAAACACGTATTTTTGATACAAAATACGTAATAAAATGTAACTCTAACAGAAATACCTTTGAATAAAAATAATTTTTAAGAAAAAAATAAAAACGACTTCAAAAAATTAAATGCAACAAATAAATACACTAAAAGGTATAAAATAATTATTATCTTATTTAGTTACAACTAAACGACGAAATATTAACACGAAATTACTTTTTAAAGTCGGTGCCAAACAAACTATACCTATAAGCGAGCGTACCCGCCAAACGTACTAAGTAAGATCCGTCAAGTGCGATTCATAAAAGGTATATGTTTGGCACCGACTTCAAAAAGTAATTTCATGTTAATATTTCGTCGTTTAGTTGTAACTAAATAAGTTAATAATTATTTTATACCTTTTTGAGTGTATTTTATTTGTTGCATTTAATTTTTTGAAGTCGATTTTTATTTTTTAAAGGTCTAATCCTATGAAAAAACGAAAAAAAAAATGGGACCAATCGGACGCTAGACTGGACCCAATGCAAAAAAATATTTTCAAAATCGGTTGACAATTGGCGGAGATATGAGGTAACATAGGCACCAAAAAAAAAAAAAAAAAATTCAGTCGAATAGAGGACCTCCTCCCTTTTTTGAAGTCGGTTAAAAATAGAAAAAATACTGATTTTTTGCTGCTTTTGCTTAGGTCAAATCAAATATTAATAGGTAAAGGTATGTTGCAATTTGCAAGTTTCTGGTTTATTAATTCGAAAATTGATCATAAATATTTATATAAAATTATTAAATAACAAACAACTGTAGAGCCCTTTATTATCATTATTATTATTATTATTATTATTTTAAAAGTAAGAGTATTTGCATTTCCTTTTAATAATATAACTTTTTCAAACATCCAATCCGTTAAGTGCCTTTTCCGGTTAAGTATCATCCCGCCAAATGAAAAAACTCTTTATACAGGCTCACCAGAAGTTGTTTTTAAGGAATTTGGTGTTGGTACTCGGTGAAACATTTTTTAAAATTATTGGAGAATTTATTTTTTATTTTTGAGAGAAGATTCTCTAAAAATAAATTCGTTTTATTTTTTTATATCTTTAATGATGAGCTTCTACCAATGTCCTCATCAAATAATTTCACCAGAAGTTATTATATTTTATAAAGATTTTTAGTTTCTCTTTAATAATAATATAATAATGTGACTGATCAAGTTAGAATTGTTTCAACCCCTAAAAGTAACATCTAACATCTTGTCTTTCTGTCCACGTGTTGTGAGGAAAAAATCCTGATTTTTACCATTCTTTGCGTTTCACTGTTTCCTGAGTCCAAAAAAACTGAATTTTAGAAAAAAAAAATTTTAAGAAAAAAATAAAAACCGACTTCAAAAATTAAATGCAACAAATAAAAATACACTAAAAAGGTATAAAATAATTATTATCTTATTTAGTTACAACTAAACGACGAAATATTAACATGAAATTACTTTTTGAAGTCGGTGCCAAACAAACTATACCTATAAGCGAGCGTACCGCCAAACGTACTAAGTAAGATCCGTCGAGTGCGATTCATAAAAGGTATATATTTGGCACCAACTTCAAAAAGTAATTTCATGTTAATATTTCGTCGTTTAGTTGTAACTAAATAAGATAATAATTATTTTATACCTTTTAGTGTATTTTATTTGTTGCATTTAATTTTTTGAAGTCGGTTCTTTATTTTTTCTTAAAAATTATTTTTATTTTTCTCTTTTTAGTGATGTTATTAATAGTGATCATATCATCAGAACTTGACCAAATTAATATGACACCATCCCTAAGACACCCCCTTTCGGATAAAAAAAGAACCATCGAAATCGGTTCATAAACAAAGAGGTTAGGTCTAAACAAACCTAATAAAAAGGTCCAATACCTATGAAAAAAAATCGAAAAAAAATGGGACCAATCGGAAGCTAGACTGGACCCAATGCAAAAAAAATTTTCAAAATCGGTTGACAATTGGCGGAGATATGAGGTAACATAGGCACAAAAAAAGGAAAAAAAAAATTCAGTCGAATAGAGAACCTCCTCCTCTTTTGAAGTTCTGCACATGAAAATGATTAAATAACAAACAACTGCAGACCCTTTCTTATCGTCATTATTATTATTATTATTTTGCGCGCAAGAGTGGTTGCATTTCCTTTTAATAATACAACTTTTTCAAACATCCAATCCGTAAAGTGCCTTTTCCGGTTAAGTATCATCCCGCCAAATGAAAAAACTCTTTATACACGTGCACACCAGAAGTTATTATATTTTATAAAGATTTTTAGTTTCTCTTTAATAATAATATAATAATGTGACTGATCAAGTTAGAATTATTTTAACCCCTAAAAGTAACATCTAACATCTTGTCTTTCTGTCCACGTGTTGTGAGGAAAAAATCCTGATTTTTACCATTCTTTGCGTTTCACTGTTTCCTGAGTCCAAAAAAACTGAATTTTAGAAAATGTCTCCTCAAATAACTCAATTTCTTAAATATTTCAATGTGTGAATGTTTTGTAAAAAAAAAGATTTTTAATAAAAATTTATTTTTTATTTTTTTATTTTTACTCGGGAAACGGTGAAACAGTACTTTTCTATTTACCCTTGAAATAAATTCAAAGTTTGTAATCCCGTAGACTACAAAATGACTTGATATTCCTTCGCAAACTGTTGAATGGTCTGATTGATTGTTGTGAAATTCTCCAATATATTAATTTTAAAGTACCTTAATATTACAGTCGCATTGTCGAAACCTTTTTTATCCCCATTTGTAATACTAATTATTCAAAAAATACAGGTCTGAATAGAGTGATGCTAAAGGCAAACTCCTCACAATTAGGCTTTTTTCATGTAGTATGGGGGATATCAAAAGATATTGCTCACACTACGATTAAATGTCTAATTTATTACATGCTTTATATTAGCTTCACTTGTATGTACGTATCTATCTGTGAATGTATCTATCTATTAATGTGACTTTTGTTCTGTTAAATTCCGCAATCATTTCTCTATAAAAATAATTGTTTACCTACTCAATTTAAATGAAATAATATAAATATATAAAAAATAAATACATTACATTATGTTAAATTCCGCAAACTTTTCTCTATAAAAATAATTAAGACTATAAATTAGTATTTTAGTTTTGTTAAATTGTTGATTTGCTGTATAAAAATGTATATTGTAACTGGGATAACTCCCGTATATCGAATAAAATAAAAATAAAATAAAATAAAATAAGATAAAATAAATAAATGTGGATGGATGGAACAATGGGGGTAGAGGATTACCAATCGACTTGATTTGGGAATAATGGAATTGAAATAATTATCAGAAAAGAGGTTTTTTTATCTAATTAGATTTTTCCTCTTATTAAAAACAAGGACTAAAGATGAATAAGGACACTCGATGGTGGAGAAGTAATCTCCGGAATCGAAGCACAAAAATACAATGTATACATTAATTAATGTAAAATAATTGGTTTAATAATAAATAAATGTATATAGAATACCAATATCTTACAAAAATTAAATAAAAAAACATAATTGTGTCGATTCAAAGTGAAATTTATATATATATAATTATTTGCCCGATACACTCACTCACTCACTCACTCACTCATCATCGAAACAGGCATAGCCACTGGACATAGAAATATGAAATTTGAAGAGGATATTACATCTATGACATAGGGGCTCACTAAGAAAGAATTTTTCGAAATTCGACCCCTAAGGGGGTCAAAGTGGGCAAAGTGTGTTTACACTGATTATGCGATATCTCTTAAGGACGTTAAAATATCTACTTGCTTTTTACTTATAAAAATACTAAATTAAAATATCTAAAAACTAATTTCAGGATTTTTTGAAATTCGACCCCTAAAGGGGTTAAAAGGGGCAAAATATCTTTGCAATGTGTTTACATTAATTATGCATTTTCCGTTAAGAACGATAAGATATCTACTTGATTTTTACTTAATAAAATTCTAAATACAAATATCTAAAAAGTAATTTCAGAATTTTTTGAAATTTGACTCCCAACTATCCAAAATGTGAGTGGGGGCAAAAATTAAAAATCTCTTCGATCTTGATCAAATTTTGTAGAGTTATTCTTTATTACTTTAAGAAACTATTCCTGTAAAAATCAACTATCAAAATTGACTGTATGCTGGCGAAGGGGGGGGGGGGGAAATTATCGAAATTTTTAGCTTTTCAGTACATTTACTCTTTAGGGAACTGAGAGTTATTTATTTGCAAATATCTAAAAAATAATTTCAAGATTTTTTGTAATCCCATTCCCCCTCAACTATCCAAAATGTGAGTGGGGGCAAAAATTAAAACTCTCTCCGATCTTTATCCAATTTTGTAGAGTTATTTTTTATTACTTTAAGAAACTATTCCTGTAAAAATCAACTATCAAAATTGACTGTATGGAGGCGAAGGGGGGGGGGGGGGCAAAATATAGAAATTTTTAGCTTTTTTGTACATTTACTCTTTAGGAAACTGAGAGTTATTTATTTGAAAATATCTAAATATAAAACAAAAAACATACTTTTTTGGGAATGGATCTTTTTTTTAAATGAATTTTGGAGACCTAATAATCACATGCCGAGACGCCGCCCGCCAGGGCCATCTGCCCGGAGGGCCGAGCTGTAGAGGGCGTGCCGAAGGCACGCCTGGAGCAGCTCGTATGGTATATAATCGAAAGTAGGCGCACAGGTTGGTATAAAGGAGAGCACTCCTGGGGGTAGGTTATTACCGTACACATATTATGTCATATTATATATGAGATAGAGAGATAATGCATTAAATTACCTAGATATATTTACATATGTATTGTTTGAAACAGTGTGGAATAGACAGGTGACGCATAAATTATAGCGTATATACTAGAGGACCTTGAGGGTGCAGGTTATAGTGGGTATTGACACAAGCATCAGCGGAATATAGATATGCACACATCAATGGAATCAAAAGACGATTAATCGAATCAAACAGATGAGTTAAGCAATCGGGAATCCGGACTGAGATTGGCATGCCTCCCAATCGGAGCCCAAAAGTCAGCCTTTTCACTAACAAGTCAAGAATTATTACAGAATCTTTAGGAAAAATACACAAGAGCTAGAGGAAACTATTGTTAGGTTTACGGATACAATTTTTTTTAAAAATTTTTGTCGGGCAGTGATATTATCTTAGAATTCAAAAATATTAGATAATAAACTATTCCAGCGCCTCCCAATCGATCGCAGACCCCAAAGATCAAAAATAATTTTCTCTTCACCCAGGGCGCGACCACAACGAGGCCGTGTAAAGACAATTAATAACAAATTTAAATTTAGGGAATGAAGAAAATATTATTTTTATTATAGACAAAAGGATCAGCCGGGGCTCGAACCCGGGATCTGTGCATGTGTACTGCAATGCTTTGTCATAAGAGCTTTACCTCCTATATCCACTAAGCTACTGATCCCTGAACCCAAACTAATACCCTTTGTCTATATGAATTATGGAATTTCTTTTTAATCCTCTCCTCGTTCATTTTTCGCAGCGTAGGCCTTGATTCATTAATTAAACAATTAGGCGCTGGAATATTTAATTATTTAATTAATGAATCAAGGCCTACGCTGCGAAAAATGAACGAGGAGAGGATTAAAAAAGAAATTCCATAATTCATATAGACAAAAGGTATTAGTTTGGGTTCAGGGATCAGTAGCTTAGTGGATATAGGAGGTAAAGCTCTTATGACAAAGCATTGCAGTACACATGCAAAGATCCCGGGTTCGAGCCCCGGCTGATCTTTTTGTCTATAATAAAAATAATATTTTCTTCGTTCCCTAAATTTAAATTTGATATTAGATAATTTTTTCAAATTTATATTAGTTACCACTTTTATTCAGGCCTATACAGGGTGTTTCGTATCACAACGATAAACCGGGAATAGGGGATAGGGCAATTTACTACCGCCCTAAACGTAAATTTTTTTTTAATAAAAGAAGTTTTCGAGTTATAGGCATTTTCTTGAAAATTGTGAAAATCGCTACCCTGCCCTAAATATCGAAATGCTGTGGCTACAAATTCACATATTTTATTATTCTAATTTTTGTTACACAATCCTGAATAACCCTGCTATTGACCAGAATTCAAAATAAAACACTATGTACTATACTTTTGGAGAAAAAAAAAAATATTTTTGCCAGATTTATGTTTTAAAAAATCAGCTAACTTTGAATCATCTTTAATCTAAAAAAAGTTTAATATTCTAGCAGGAAAAGTTAATTAAAAAATTGGCCCATTTAGTCAAGATTTCAAAATGGTACAGCACTTTGTACTTCCTTGTTTAGAAAATAAAATATTTGTATTTTTTTGACAAAATTAGCCAATTTAAAAACATATTTTGATATTAAAGATATTAATTTGCCGATGGTAATAGATTCAAATTTACTAGAAAATCATAAGATGGTGTCATCTATTAATTCCGATGGAATGTAATATTTTTAATTATATGTCAGAGGGGTTGTTTTTCACCCCTCGGGAATCGAACCCGAGTGCCAGTAACAGCCAGATGGCCCGGATTGCTGTTACTGGCACTCGGGTTCGATTCCCGAGGGGTGAAAAACAACCCCTCTGACATATAATTAAAAATATTCCATTCCATCGGATTTAATAGATGACACCATCTTATGATTTTCTAGTATTTTGATATTGTTTTTTATTTAATTTGTTAATCAATTATGTCCCATCTTGATTATAAATAATTTTATTAAATATTAAATATAAGTGAGAGGCCAGGTTGTATGGTAAAGTCAAGTCGATCGGCCGCATCAGAACACGTCGGCTTATTTTATGTTCAGGACCGCCGTTAATTGCCCTATCCTCCTATCATGGTTTATCGTTGTGATACGGGACACCCTCTATATATAATCTATTTGCATTTTCCTTAACTCCAATATTCAACACTTTGTTTTTTTTCGAATAAACTGAATTAATATTGCGTGTTAAAGTGGGATATTTGAATATAGTTAGTATTATAATCCTATCGAGATCTCGATCAAGGTGGATTCTGAATTCCATTGGTAACTAGAATAATAAACATCCGTGCATAAATATGATTAGCTACTATACTTATCGTAGAGTACAATCTCACCTCAATTATATTTGATAGAGATAAAGGGTGTGCTATTCTCTCGATAAGAATACAAATCGATATCAGATCCTGTTTCTTAAACAATCTAATATTTGATTAAAATAAGTTTATTTTACAAATTTAAAAATTTACATATCGTCGGGTTAGAGTGTAAAGCTGCTAACTACATTTTTTATCATATATGACATATTAATACCGTTCGAAAGAAAAAGAAATACAGCTTTGTTCATGTAAAACTGCTACTTAAAATTACGATCGTAAGTTGCAGAAAAAATAAGCTGACGTGTTCTGATGTGGCCACCCACTTGACTTTACGATACAACCTGGGCCCTAAAATTATTTATAATCATGTAGGTGGGGTTAGTTTTTGCATTTTTATACTTCTGATGTCCACTGATTATGTATACAAAATTTGGTTGAGTTTGCTCAAACGGCCAGGATTTTTAATTTTTAACCCCCTCTCCCCCTCCACCCCCCTTTGGGTCGATATGCACCAAAATCTAATCAGCTCTTAATCTCAATGGACCAAAACTACGTGTGAAATTTGGTTTCGATATTCAATCTAGTTTTTGAGCTAGGTCGTCCACAAAAATTTGCTAACGCACAGACTAACAGACAGACTAACTAACAGACAGACTAACTAACAGACAGACTAACTAACAGACAGACTAACTAACAGACAGACTAACTAACAGACAGACTAACTAACAGACAGACTAACTAACAGACAGACTAACTAACAGACTAACTAACAGACAGACTAACTAACAGACAGACTAACTAACAGACAGACTAACTAACAGACAGACTAACTAACAGACAGACTAACTAACAGACAGTCTAACTAACAGACAGACTAACTAACAGACAGACTAACTAACAGACAGACTAACTAACAGATAGACTAACTAACAGACAGTCTAACTAACAGACAGACTAACTAACAGACTAACTAACAGACAGACTAACTAACAGACAGACTAACTAACAGACAGACTAACTAACAGACAGACTAACTAACAGACAGACTAACTAACAGACAGACTAACTAACAGACAGACTAACTATATAACAGACAGACTAACTATATAACAGACAGACTAACTAACAGACAGACTAACTAACAGACAGACTAACTAACAGACAGACTAACTAACAGACAGACTAACTAACAGACAGACTAACTAACAGACAGACTAACTAACAGACAGACTAACTAACAGACAGACTAACTAACAGACAGACTAACGGACAAGCTAACAGACATTTTGACATAAACAATTATTATCTCGAAAAATATATTTTTTTCGATGTTCACTTATTAGTGCTTTTTTGTAGACCGAAATGCCGTGGTTTCGCTCAATTTTTTTTAATCAAAATAGTTTCAGCTATTTTTGAGATATTTCGAAAAAAAGAAGGAAAAAAACCCACTTTTTTCATGCACGATTACAATACTTGATCATATCTACCCTGTATAGTAAAGTAAAAATCGGAAAATTGCACGATAATTAGCATATAAAAACTCTACTTGAATCCATTGTTAGGTTTAGGGATACAAATTATTGTTGAGCAGTGATATTGATTCATAATAAAAAAATTTGTTTGAGTTTGCTCAAATGGCCTAGATTTTTAATTTTTAACCCCCTCTCCCATCTTAATTTTGGGATTCATTCAACTAAAATTTAATAAGCTTCTAATTTCAATGTACCAAAACTACAAGTGAAATTTGGTTTTGATATTCACTCTAGTTTTTAAGCTAGCTCGTAAACAAAATTTTGGTAACGTACAGACTAACAGATATTTTGACAAAACAATTATTATCTCAAAAAATATAATTTTTTCGATGTTCACTTATGAGAGCTTTTTTGTAGAGCGAAATGCCATGGTTTAGCTCAATTTTTTTAACCAAAATAGTTTCAGCCCTTTTTGAGATATTTCGAAAAAAAGAAGACTTTTTTCATGCACGATTACAATACTTGATCATATTTACCCTGTATGCTAAAGTAAAAATCTGGAAATTGCATTCAATTTTTGTATTGAATAATAATAAAAAAGATAATAGTGTAAATTTTAATTTTTACTGCATAGTGTTTGTTTGTATTTAATATCTATATATATAAAAGCCATTGTCAGGCAGTACCTGTGGCGCCTTAGCGTACGATGTGGGAGAAAAAGCAACTAATATTTAATGACAGTTGTTATATTGTCAAATTTTACAAACAAAACATATCTATTCTCTATATTATATATCTATAATATCTCTATATATTAATATATTCCTCTATTAGATTTACGGCGTGCCTCATTTGAAATTTTAGTAGGCAAATTTATTAATTTTAAATATATTATATATTAATATATATTTAATTTTTGGAAATAATTCATACCGCGAAAATTAATTTTTTTTTTTTGGAATTTAAGAAAAATATAAATTCTTAAAATTTTAGTAGACAAATTAATTTTAAAATATATATACTATATATTAGGTATATATTTTTAATTTATAATATAAGTTTTAATGAGATATGATTTAATATGGGATAATGAGATTAATTCTTAATTTATTACTGCGCGGGTCATTTGAAATTTTAGTAGATAAATTAATTTTAAAATTATTATATATAATTAATTTAGAGACACTTTTTAGATAAATTTAAATATTGAAATGTATTATTAAAAAAGAAAAAGGTTTCCAACCGATCGGGAACTTCGAGAGAAATGGTTGCATGCTCTAATAAAATATTTATAAAGCATTTAATGATATTTTTTTATCTTTCTTTGATCAATATTCATTATTCAAAAAAATATTTTTTTCAAAACATATAATTACGGACAGCTAATAATCACATCTCGAGACGCTGCCCGCCAGGGCCACCAGCCCGGAGGGCCGAGCGGTGCCGGGCGTGCCGTAGGCACGCCAGGTATTGCTCGTATGATATAATAATAAAATGACATTAATAAATCTAAATTTTAACGATAATTTTAGAATAAACTATACTATATATATTCATCTAGATTAATTTGTAACAACGCTTAGAGAAATTTCTCTAAAAAAATTACCCTCTTGCCTAGAATCGAACCGACGAACTCTTGAACTATGGTCATCAGCTCTAACCACTAGACCAATGTCACATTAATATTTATATCTTGATTTCTTTTACTAAAACTATATATTTTTGTTTTAGACTTTGTGTCTAGATAATATTGTATTCATTTGAACTCGAATGAAAATGAAAAAACACCAATAGATTTTAAATTAAGAAACATTAAATATATATTAATTAACGAGGCAAATTTGAAATATAATTCTCAGCTCTGATTTTAAACTGATGGCTCCAATCGATTTTCATTAACCAGGCAAATTTGAAATATATATATTCGAATTTTGAAATGAAAGACTCCAATTCTTTTTAAATTAAGAAACATTAAATATATTGATAATTGTTCCACCCCCCCCCCTCACCACTCAAAAATTAAAGATGCGAAACTTTTAAGAGACGATGTATTTTCGGTAGTTTACGGGTATACATTTGGAGTGTGGTTTTTTAAGAGGAATACAATTTTTGGATCGAGACGCTGCCCGCCAGGGCACCAGCCCGGGGGCCGAGCTTCGAGGGCGTGCCGAAGGCACGCACGAAAAGCTCGTTTTATAAGATTTATACAGTTAACTTAAATCTTTTTTATACTTAAATATGCTAATTTAATAATATTTTGCAAAATTCCATTGAGTGTGTGTGTGTCATTGATTCTTCTAGAAAGTTTCTCAATAAATAAATAACTTTGAAAGTATGGATAGAAATTGAAAATTCAAATGAATTTTGTTTGTGTGAATTTTTTTTTTTATAATCTTATCAATGACATTTGGCAAAGAACGGAAGGACAAAGTCATTGGATCAGAATCAATTTCCATTTTTTGAACGAGCCATTCAAATCTGTCAAGTTGTCGTTTTCTTTCGTCGGCCGACCATGTCGGAATGAATCTATTTGGAATCGGCTATGAAGTCAAACACGTCACTTGAGTGAGAGTCATTCGAGCACTGAGAGACGGACAGACTGACAGACACGACTGACTGCGCCAAGATATAAATTCAGAATTTTTTCCTCTCCATTAGAAAAATTTTAATATTTAATTCAGTGGATCTTAAACTTATTTTGTTTCACATCTAGTTACCATTTTCTTATAAAGGAAGGATTATTTTCATTCGAGTCGACTGTGCTAAGTCTCCAGAGCAATTCCGATTCAGTTAGACATTAAAATGAGACAAATCCTTTTCTGCCCCTTCAACTTTAGAAAGGGATTCAAAATCAGTTTTATCTAATCTACTCTTATTAAACGAGCAAAAATTGTATATCTTCTTTCTATTTTGAAAACGCCTCTACAGATTTTGATGAAATTCACTGGTTAGGGGGTTTTTGGGTTGACAATTCGATCTGTCACGGTCTCATCTTCGACAAAATTGTTTTTGATGGGTTTTTTTGTAATCAAATTAATTATTCTCAGGTAGAAAAATGCCAATCTTAGGGTTTTAAAAAAGGTTTCTCTTTTACTTTTGTACCCAGGCAGACAATGGGTTGGGTTAATTCATTGTCCTCAAAGGCTTTGAAAAATTTTTGTGATTGTGGTTTTTAACATTTAATATATTTTGTTCTCCCTAAACGTTAGAATTATTAATAAACGTTTTATAATTGTTTTTATAAAGAAATTTATTTAATAGAATAAAAAATAATCAAGAATTTATTTAAAAATATCTTTCGCATAAGCAGGTCTCAATTTTCTGAAAAAATAACACATTGTAATAGGTTTTATTTATTAACAATTGGATAAATAAAAATGAATCATGTGGTTGAATCAAAACAAAATAATTGGTTGTTCAAATAACCAATAATTAAACCCGAGCCAAGCTCGGTCTTCCAGGTACTGGTCGTAGAAAGTGACCAAAGATGGATTTGAGACTCATTTTTGGATAAAGTGCGCTAAAGGAATAATTCTCCCTTACTACCAGCTAAAATTAAAGAAACCTGGACTCCGGCATAGACAGGTAAAGCAGGTTTAAACCAAATAGAAATTAGCTATGAAGCTATTGAAGCTTTTATTTTTGTGATTAATTTGATTAAAATTTGAATTTTTAGTAAAATCACACATAATTAATTATAATTATTTAGTGAACAAGAAGAAATAATACAATATAACTACGACGTTTCGATCGTTCTCAAGTATGAGCAACCACTCCGATTTTAGGTTAACTGTGAAGGCAAAATGTCGGTAAAATAAAAATTATTTTTTAAATTGTTTTATTCTAAAATTACCCATTTGCAATTGGAGTTTAAACGACATTTGCTATAAAGAGATCAAATAAATATTAAAATTAATTGGACTTCAATAAAATTCAAACTAAAAAATGAGTAAAAAAGTAGTATTTTTAATACAAATAAATTTTTATCTATTTAATTAATATTAAGTATTTTTATTTTTTATTTTAAAACAATTTAAAAATATTTATTACAAAAATTAAACAGCATAAATCTAACAATGGATTCAAGTAGAGTTTTGTACTCCGATTATCATGCACTTTCCCGATTTTTTACAACACGTCGGAGTTGTGAGATATTATCGGTCAAAATGACGAAAAAGGCCATTTTGACCTATTTTCGAGTCCCATTAAACATTAAAAAGCAATATTTGAAATCAAAATATAGTGACGTAATAGAAAACAGCTTCCTCTTTGATTTTCAAATTACCACTTGATTTTATCACAATTATAACTCGAGTTATATCTAAAAAACGAAAATCTTATGTTTTTATCTATGTTTGTTATCCTTTATAATCAAGTAGTTTAAGTTTTCTAGTTATAACTCGAGTTCTAATTGAACATCAAACAAGTGGTATTTTGATTTCAAATATTGCTGTTTAATATCTAATGTGACTCGAAATTAGATCAAAATGGCCCTTTTCTCCGTTTTGACCGATAATATCTCAAAACTCTGAACGGTTATAAAAAATCGGGAAAGTGCATGATAATCAGCTTATAAAATTCTACTGGAATCCATTGTTAGGTTTACGGGGAGAATTTCCGTAATAATAGTGTAATCTTTATTATATGTCAGATAAGGATTGTGTTCATCAACTTCGAGTGCAAAAAATAGCAATCCGGACTATAATTAGCCATACTCGCGTTTGTTTTCCGAAGGGATAAATACAACCTTTCTGACATGTAATAAAAATTATTCACGACAGCTCAGATAAATACTGAAAATTACAGATGTAATAAGAAGATGAATTTTGAGACATTAATCGATGAAATAATAAATTTCCTGTTTTTCTTTTTATATCTACTCTTATTAAACGAGCAAAAATTGTTTGTATATTTATATATATATATATATATTTGTATCTTGGTTCTATTTTGAAAACGACTCTACGGATTTTGATGAAACAAATTCTATTAACAAGTTTTGAGGATTAGAAAGCGATCTGGCCAGTTCTGGACCTCGGAAAATTTAATCCTAATTGATCTTTTCTTAATTAAAGTAATTATTGATAGTTGAAAATCTCAATAAAAAAGTTTGTTTACATTTTTTTCAATTATCTTTTATTTTAATTGGATTTTTAATTTTAAAACCCACTAATGGGTTATAGCAAATATTAATATATTATATTAAAATTAGGAATTTTTTGTTTGTGGGGATTTTGATTAATGGGAATTGACCAATCGACTTGATTGGGGAATAATGGAATTGAAATAATTATCGGAAAAGAGGTTTTTTTATCTAATTAGATTTTTCCTCTTATTAAAAACAAGGACTAAAGATGAATAAGGACACTCGATGGTGGAGAAGTAATCTCCGGAATAGAAGCACAAAATACAATGTATACATTAATTAATGTAAAATAATTTGTTTAATAAAATTTATAAAAAAAAAAAATTTGTTTGTTTTTAATTAACAGGTGTCTAAATCATAACATTTCAGGTGTGTTTACAAATAAAGTTGTTGAAGTGGCTTTTGTTTTATATAACTTGGAAACAAATCTTATTTAATTTTATGTTTTTATTTCAGATCCTATACGATTATATTTTTTTATTAATATTTTCCTATTTATTTTTTTATAATGTTTATCAATATGAACGAATGTGGGCACATTGGTGTACGAGTAAACAAATATACACATAATATATATGTGGACCATTAGAAAGCTTGAAATGCAAAAACTGGGTGCGGGATGGGGTGATTGTGGGAGGTGCAGGAGGTGGGGTGCAGTTGTGGAGGATCCGGGGGTGGGAGGCTCGGTTGGGGTGGGGGTGCATTGGTGGGGGCGAGCTGTGTGGTTTCGGGAGGGGGGGGGTGTCAGGTGTTACCGTGCATCGCTCGGTGGCTCTAGGTACTTTTATATATGTACGTTAATATATAAAAATAATCAAGTAGCTCGATTTTTTAACCCATTAAACTATATATTTTACTAAAATGAATAGTACCTAGATTCGAATAAAAGCTCGCGGCAGCACTGATTGTGAATGAGAGGTGTACTCTAGGTTGCCTAGGTTGTAGGCGACCATGTGAAAAACTATAGGGCGTATTATACAAATCTACATAGTATACAAATTATTTATTTAATCTTTTGGTAAAAATATAGAAACTATTTTTTATCGATTAATGGAAAAAAATTCAAATGTCGACTGAATGAGTGAAGATCACTAAATAACTACCTACACAATACCTGTTTCAACCTATTAAAAAAAAAAATAATGTTTTCAAGTTTTAATATTAGGTTCGCTAACAAAATTCCACAATAATTAAAATAATATCAGTATTTTTCATTTCCTCATTGAAACATTTTTCAATAGGTTCAAGGACATGGTTGTTTTTTTTTTGCCTATATATATCGGAAATCATTGTGCGTTTTGTATTCCCTGTTTTTTTTTCTTCTTTTAAAATGCAAACCGGATGAAATTCTTATTCAGATGTCACTCGTATTCATACCTGGAGATGTCAAGGTGACCTTTACAACGAACAATTCATTCTTATAGGCGCCGTAGAACATACAAATTCACCCGATTCCGTAGAGTTCTCCACTCCTTTTATATAGTTTTGAAAAAAAAATCGCTTTGAAAGCCCTCTAGTTAAATCAAAAATATTTTCTAAACTATAATAATATATATTTTTTAACTTAATCATGCATATTAAATATGCACTCTTCAGTTCTTAATCTTCACTTCTAATCTAAAGATTATTAAAATTAGTTAAATTATCAATTCAAATATTATATTGAAAAAAACGTTTGGGATTATTTTTCATCAGATCTAACTGTAAATTCTTATAACTTAACAATTTCTTTGTTAAGAATGTCGATCATTGTTTGTTTAACAATTGAAAAAAATCTCGCTTCAGAATAAATCATGATCTGGAAAATCTTTGGAGTTGTACCTTCTACTAAGGTGAATTTGAAAAAACAAACAAACATATATATTGTCAGAAAAATAAAAGAATTCAACCGCTCAACGGGAGGTTGGATGTTGCCATTTTCAGAACGGGAGAGAGTAAGCATTAGAACATAGGGTTTCTGTACTCGATTCGACAAACGTATGTATGTTTGATAAATTTTTTATGTTTTATTTATTTTTACATTATCATACCAGGGTATGGTCAAGTATTGTAATCATGCATAGAAAAATTGTTTTTTTGCTTCGTTTTTTCAAAATATCTAAAAAACGGCTGAAAATATTTTGAATAAAAAAATTGGGCGAAACCAGGTCATTTTGGTCTACAAAAAACCCTAATAAGTGAACATTGAAAAAATAATATTTTTCGACATAATAACTGTTTTGTCAAAATGTTTGTTAGTACTTTAGTCTGTGCGTGCTTTGAGGACGCTCTAGCTCAAAAACTAGTATGAATATCAATACCAAATTTTAGACGTTGTTTTAGGGCATTCAGATTAAGAGCTGATTAGATTTAGATGCATATCGACCCTAAATTAAGAGGGGAGGGGGGCGTTAAAATTTAAAATTATAATATTTTCAAACTAAAAAAACAAGAAAAATGAATATACCTACTATAATTTAAAAATTTTATTTAATTTTAAAAATGAACTTATAATGAGGAAAAGATTATAATTTTTTTTCTGGGAGCAAAATTGGGGGGGGGGGGGGGTTTAGGGTCAAAAAATGAAAATCTATTGGACGAAACACAACCAAATTTTGTATAAATATTATGTATACTGATTATAATCAGTGGGCTCCCAGAAGGCTAAAAGTTCAAAAACTAACCGCCTCAATTTGGGGAGGTTAATAAATGAAAATCTAGGCCTTTGGACCTTTAGATTTTCATTTTTTGACCTCCCCCAAGACAAATATTATTAAAATTGCCTAGTGTTTTCTAAGACATTTTGAAATTTAATATCAAAGTCGTATTCAGACGATGATAGATATGTTAAATTATCTTTCGATATTGATATTGTTACTTTTATTGTGTCATTTAACTATTGTAAATACCTTCAAAACTAAGAGCATATACCCCTAGAAAGCGTAGCAAATGTAATTAATTTTTAATTTCACTACGAGTGAATCGGCCTTAAAAAAAGATCAGATTAGTTTAAAAAATAAATAAATAAAATAAAATGTTGAATCATAATTAAATCTAATTAATTATTTAATTGTTTAATAATTAATTTGTTTTCTTTACAATATCTTATTGATTATTATTTATTTGTATTGTTGAAAAAGTAAATAAATTGAAAAAGTAAATAAATTTATTTTACTATATTATAACATAATTGGCGATGAGGATGAACCAGAAAAAATTTCAAATGTTTATGGTAGCCAGCACAAGAGTAACCAAGAACAAATTACCAATATATTGACAACGTCGAATTCCTAAATATCTAGAGGACTATCTCCTAAACAACGAAATGGAGGAATTAGGTATTGAATCATAATTAAATCTAATTAATTAATTATTTAATCATTCAGTTGTTTTCTTTACTATATTTTATTGATTATTATTTATTTGTATTGTTGAAAAAGTAAATAAAGCCAAATCTACACGTTTATTTGAGCTCTCTTCCTTATTTTTTTATTTATTTATTGGCATTGGGTAAAAACACATTTTGCCAGCCAATATCTTCTTTAATTAATAAAGTAAAGGGTGTGTAGTTTCACAGTGAATGAAATAAAACTCAAGAGGTTTATACAAACTCAATATATTTCGGATTATTAGTCCATCATCAGGAGTTTACAAGTTAAAACTACCATATAATTGAACGGTGATCACAATTTTTAATAGCCTAAATCATGGTAACAATATAACAAAATATAACATTCAAATCTTACATACCAACATAACACAAGAAAAACATCAATAAAATTTAAATTTAAAAAATGTTATGTTGGTATGTAAGATTTGAATGTTATATTTTGTTATATTGGTACATATGATTTAGATGTTAAAAATTGTGATCACTCGTTCAATTATTATTAGTTTTAACTTGTAAACTCCTGATGATGGACTAATAATCCGAAATATATTGAGTTTGTATAAACCTCTTTGAGTTTTATTTCATTCACTGTGAAACTACACACCATTTACTTTATTAATTAATATCATGTATCACCTAAAACCTACACCTAAGTAAAAAAAAATATATCTTCTTTATTTTTATACTCCTAACAAATATAGTACCTATATTTGACCTTGTTTGGTTTAAACTTAAAGTATTGTTAATTAATAAATTTCACATACTATAAAATTATTTAAATTTTTTATTCAAATTCCGACGTTTCGTAGACTTTTTCTCTCCTTCTTCAGGGTATTGATTAGTTATTGATGGGTGAGTATAACTATTCAATACCCTGAAGAAGGAGAGAAAAAGTCTACGAAACGTCGGAATTTGAATAAAAAATTTAAAATATTTATTGACTGTCTTTCATTATAACCTACTTATTTCGCTTACCAGTCCGTCTTTCTAAGGAAATAAATAAAATAAAATTTTTCATATACTACGTTTATATGTATCTTTCGCTAATTGTCTAGTTGAGAATTTGAATATACCATCCTATCTATCCATGTTACATAAATAGCATACAGTAAAAAAATTATTGAAAGTATTTATAATTGATTAGTGGAAAAATAAAAAAAATGAAAATGTCAACTCACTCAGTGAAGATCATTCATTGATTATTTATCAAAGAATAAGAGTAGAAAAAGAAGGAATTCGCACTTACCTGAAACAAACAAACAAACAGAAAATAATTAGACAACATTTTTCAAGAACATGAACATTAATATTATAATAATGATAAAATAAAAAAAGCTTTTAAGAAACGTTTCGAACAATTTCCAAAAAAAAATTCTTAGTGATTCGAAAATAAATATTTCAATTTTCTCAGTTGACTGATTGAAAGTAAATTTTGTGAAATAACTTCAATTACTGAATTTGAAAATTGAAAATACTTTTTTCAAAAAGCTTTTACGAGATACTCCACTTAATGATTTTATTATATATTTTGATTATTTATTTAGTTATTTATTTTTGTTTTTAGATCAAAAATAAAATTTAACTCAATTTTTTCTTGATCTTAAATTAATATTTATTTATAAGGTTAGTAAATACAAACTTTTTTTATACTAAATTTCAGAGCAATCAGAAATTTAGTTTCAGACCGGAATCGAGAACTAATCTTGAAAATACACAGTAAAAAGTGCAAGATTTAAATTAGTCAAATTGACACATTAAAATTAGTATTTTACTTAGAGAAAGTGGTGTAGGTTTTAGGAGAAAAATGATATTAATTAATAAAGCAAAGGGTGTGAAACTACACACCCTTGACTTTATTTATTTAAAATTAGTACCTGGAACACCGAGCGTTGTTAGGTAATTTTTGCTTTAGTTCAAAGAGATATATTAATATTATTTTTAATAATTTAATATTCCATAAAAAATACGATACCTCCAATTAATCAATTTTTTTTATAAATTTTATTAAACCAATTATTTTACATTAATTAATGTATACATTGTATTTTTGCTTCGATTCCGGAGATTGCTTCTCCACCATCGAGTGTCTTATTCATCTTTAGTCCTTGTTTTTAATAAGAGGAAAAATCTAATCAGATAAAAAACCTCTTTTCCGATAATTATTTCAATTCCATTATTCCCCAATCAAGTCGACTGGTTTTAACTACCCAATCCCTTCCCAATCCACTAATCCGATGCCCTAATCCAACCAATTAATCAAATTGGCAAATTCTAATATATAATAATCTTTATAATAATCTTTTTGTGGGATATAAAATTAAAAAACCAATTATTTGTTAAAGGAAATTGAATAAAAATCTAAATATACATTTTTATAGACAACCACATGTGAATAATTTTTTCAATTAACAATAAATCCATCAAAAACAACTTAGCCGAAGATGAGACCGTGACAGATCGAATTGCCAACACAAAAACCCCCTAACCGATGAATTTCATCCAAATCGTTAGAGCCGTTTTCGAGAAACATATAAATAAATACCATATATAACCAAAAAATCAAATCTGGGAAATATTAGCAATATGTAAAGGATGACTTGCAATAAACGAGTCAAATATGAAATTACTATAGGGTGCATGTGAGAAATTTCCTAAAAATCGATCAAAGGCCCTAGGGCTTATATTGATAGTTCTATTAAAAAAAAAATATGTGTGAGCCTCATCCACATAATCTCACGGGAAGCGAAACTTCTTCCAGTAGATGGTATCTGTATATAACGTCCAAAAAATTTATCCCCTTTTAAGGAAAAAATCACCCTCCAAAGACATCTATCAAGCTTAAAAAAGTTATATATCAAATAACATCTACGGCTAAATAATTTAAATTTCCTAATTTTAATCAATATTTTTTGTCATTAACTATTTGTGGGTTTTAAAAAATTAATTTAAATTTCCTAATTTTTATAAATTTTATTAACTATTTTTGGGTTTTAAAACAATGATTTCCCCTCTATTGAATCATTTCCCCTTTATTGTAACAATAAATAAAACAAATGCGTCACTAAAGAAAAAATTCTCAGTTTTGTTCAGATCTCAGTGATTCGAAAATAAATGTTTCAGTTCTTTCAGTTGACTGACTCATTGAAAGTAAATTTTGTGAAATGACTTCAATTAGAAAATTTGAAGTTGTTTTTTTATTATTTTGGATGAGACAACGAGACGACAGACAGACAGTTGATGACTCACAGTGGAGTGACATTTCTCAGACGGAGAAAATAGTCTTATTAGACTATATGGTCTGGTTCAATTAATTCTAACTATGTAAATTAATACTTAAAATGAAGAGGAGAATGAAATGTCGAGGTTTCAACCACGAAAGGAGATTTCTAAATTAAAAAAAAAAAAAAATTGGTACTACCAAACGGTCACACTCGAATAGAACATAATCAATCATTCATGGGATTGGATTTTAATAAATAAAATATTTTTTATAATCAGGAACGAGGCTTTTTGAATTAATTGACTAATTGAGTTAATGTTGAAACGTCTCTTGTTTCGAATTAAATTAAATTACAAACCCTGATGAAAATGTTTTATTGAAAAATCATTCTATAAGGACTCCATCTTCCTACTGGGATTCAAAAGCCTCGTTCCTGATTATAAAAAATATTATAAGAATCAAATAAGTACTATTCCGGAATAAATAAAAGAAGAAAATTGTTAGTAATAGGGGGAAGTTGGCAAAATCGTACCTGTCAGTAAAATCGTACCACATTCAAATTGCTCTAAGGATCATTGTTCACGGTTACTATCAACAACTTTTACCATTATTTCAAATTAATCTAAAATAGTATAGAAAAAAAATAAATAAAACTGGCTTCAAAAAACTTAAATGGAACAAATAAAATAATAATAACTTAAAAATAAAATAAAATCCACTAAAAGGTATAAAATAATAATCTAATTTAGTTAAAACTAAACGATGAAATTATTACATGAAATACTTTTTGAAGTCGGTGCTAAACAAACTATATAAGCGAGCTTACCCGGCAAATGTACTAAGTAAGATCAATCAAGTGCGATTCATAAAATGTTTACCTTTTAGTGGATTTTATTTTATTTTTAAGTTATTATTATTTTATTTGTTGCATTTAAGTTTTTTGAAGTCGGTTTTATTTTTTTTTATAAACATTATTTTTATTAATTAACAGGAATAGCAGGGAATTGGACAAAAATAAAAAACAGAGTTTTTATTGAATGGGCCAGACGTTTTAGACTAACTTTCTTTGTCTGTTTAAAGAGTAGAAACATATTTTTTTTTGTGATAAATTTTAATTAAAGGTTTTTGATTTTTTGATTGTTCAAGTGTGTAAAAGTTCAAGATTCTTGAGCAATTGGGGCATGATCCAACAATGTATTATAGTTTAAATAAAAAGGATTAAAGGATGTTTCGTCGCGTAGTGGAATTGTCTTTTGACAAAGAGTGATAGAATGAGCCACTGAGGAAGTCGAAATTAATCGACGAAACGTCTGGCCCATTCAATAAAAACTCTGTTTTTTATTTTTGTCGAATTCCCTGCTATTCCTGTTAATTAATGCTTATTATGGATACGAGTGATTTACCGATATTTTTATTTTTCTCCTTTTAGTGATTTTATTAATAGTGACTTAATATAATACCTTGCATGCATCTCATAAGAGAAAGCGTCGGGCGAATGAATCAGAAAATAAAAATCAATTAATAAATATAGAAATTCTCTCGAAACGTTTGCTGGTTTTAAATGAATGTTATAAGATTTTTTTATAAAAGATTTTATTTATCATAATTTCGATAATTTGCTCTTAAGAATTGGATATTGACGTTAATTCGTCATTGATCATATCATCAAAACTTGACCAAATTAATATGGAACCACCCCTAAAGAATCATCGAAATCGGTTCATAAACAAAGAAGTTATGCCTAAACAAACATAGCAAAAAAGATCCAATACCAATGAATAAAAAAACGGGACCAATAGGAAACTAGACTGAACCCAATGCAAAAAAAATCATGAAAATCGGTTCACAATTGGCGAAGATATCAGGTAACATAGAGACAAAAAAAAAATCAGTCGAATTGAGAACTTCCTCCTTTTTTGAAGCCGGTTAATAAGTTAAGTTTGGTGCAAGGGCCTAGATTTTCATTTTTTGATCCTCCCCCCATTTGGGATGGTTAGTTTTTGCATTTCTAGCCTACGGCAGTCCACAGAATATGTATACAAAATTTGGTTGAGTTTTATCGAATGGGCTAGAATTTTCATTTTTGACTTCTCCCCCTCCCCACCTTTTTTTTGTATCATATAATGTTTAAAAAATATTTTATGTTCTTTTAAAAATATAATATATGGGGGGATGAAACTCTCTGACATATCTACAATCTACTAAAATCTTACGAATTGGGTTAAAATTAGGAAATTTAAATTAGCCTTCTGGCTAGCAAGATACCCGCCAAAGCCGGACTTCGCATCTAATTGCAAAATAAATGTTTAATCCATAGTTAGCAAAATATTAGCTTAAAAATTAATCAAAATTATGAAAAGGATCTAGATTATTAAATTTGTTATATCTAAACGAGCTTTTCGTGCGTGCCTTTGGCATTTTATTCCTCTTAAAAAACTACACTCCAAATGTATACCGGTAAACTACCGAAAATACATCGTCTCCTTAAAAGTTTCGCCTCTTTAACTTTTGAGTGGCGGGTTTGGGGGGGGGGGAGGAATAATGATCAATATATTTAATGTTTCTTAATTTAAAATGAATTGGAGTCTTTCATTTCAAAATTCGAGTGCAAATTAAAATTATATTTCAAATTTGCCTGGTTAATGAAAATCAATTGGAGCTGTCAGCTAAAAATCCGAGCTGACAATTATATTTCAAATTTGCCTTGTTAATTAATATATATTTAATGTTTTTTAATTTAAAAATCAATTGGTGTTTTTTCATTTTCATTCGAGTTCAAATGAATACAATATTATCTCGACACAAAGTCTAAATCAAAAATTTATAGTTTTAGTTCTGTTACTAAATATTAATGTTAGATTGGTCTAGTGGTTAAAGCTAATGACCTTAGTTCAAGAGTTCGTAGGTTCGATTCTAGACAAGAGGGAAAATTTTTAGAGAAATTTCTCTTAGCGTTGTTACAAATTAATCTAGACAAATATATATAGTATATTGACAATGAATTCCGGCCATTTGGAGTGAATTTCACCAGTTAGCAACAATTCTCCTTAAATGATTTAGGTAGTTGCTGGAAAAAGGGATGAACCTTTTGGGTCGAGTCTCGAGTTTGGCAGTTGTCGGCCTTGGCATTTTTCGTAATACGAAAAGTTCACAGAAATGTTAATGAATCGAATCGAGAGTTGAGGCTTGGTGAAAGGCCAAACGGCAAAGCCACCTTCCCCTACACCCCCCTTTGGACCAAAATCAACGGGGCGGGGGGGGGGACTTCCTTTTCTATCTGTAATTCGCCACCTGTCTGTCAAAGGTCAAGCATTCTTCTTGATCTGTATCGTAATCCCGGGTATATACGTATGTGGATGGCTGACTGGATGTTGCAATAACCAACCAAGATACGTGACTAACTTGACTCATGCCGAAATGTCACAATCCGCGATGTTCTAGATTTACAAAAAACAACATGAAATCTAGTTTATTCATGCGGTTTGAATGTCGGGAACTTGGCATAAAATAAATTTATCACTATGGAATCAAGTTTATTATTCGAGCTCTCTCTCGACAATGGAAATTTATGTTACGAGCAAATTAGCATTTGAGATGATAATCCCCCCTCAGCAGTTCAATTCAACAGTTAATAACGCACGTATCATTTTAATTTGAAATTAAAGAAACAGAGGGAGATGAGATTATTATATTTTGGGAGTGGGTTAGATATCATTACAAATTCAGTTTATGATTATTACAGACATGCGAAATTGCAAGAAGCGAAATCTCCCAGCATTCCATTCGAGCATCCTTGAATAGAATTAGCACGTTCGGTGTTTAGAAAAAAAAAAATAAAAGTAAAGAAAGGGCAAAAAAAATTATTTTGTTACCCGGAAGGTTAGTTTTTGTCTTTTATGGCAGCTAATTTTCGTTAATTTGAGCTAATTGGGTTCATATCATGAACAAAATTAATTAGATTGATCTTTAAACAGGCTAAAAAAAGGTTTTTAACATTTTACAGGGGTATACACTTAAGGTAGGTAGTACTGGAGGCACCGAGCGATGCTCGGTATCTTTTTCCTTCAATTAAAAGCTTTATTTTAATATTATTTTTAATTTAAAATTCTGATAAAAATGTCGATTTTATTTGAGAGCCTTTTTCAAATTAAAAAAAATACAAATATATCTATATAGTATTTGACCACTGTACCCCCCACCTCCACCCTGCTCGACCCCACCCCCGAAACATCGCCCTACCCCCGGATTCCCCCACCACTGTCCCCCTACCTGGAAGACCGAGCTTGGTTCGGGTTTAGTTAATGCTATAGTTTGAATTCCCCGTGAAGAATTTTAGCCACCTTAATTCACGCCGAATACACTCGGGTTGGGATCGCTCAATACACTACATGAGTTAAAATTAATCCCAACGCTACTCTGCTTCAATTTAAGGACCACCCAAAAAGACCTGCAGCGGGATCAAATACCGAAAACAAATTAATTATCATTTTCAATTAATTCTTATTCCCCTCTGGTAGATATTTATACCCCATCCTGTACTTTTTAAAATCTAAGAGGATTCAAGAGCCACACGAGCTTGACTGAAGAGCCGTATGCGGCTCGCGAGCCACGTCATGGCCACCTCTGATATATACCATAAAGACAACCTCCCTTAATTTTAGAGGGTTTTGAACAAAAAATTATATGAAAGACTCCCCTTAATTTTCACTGAAAAATCACCCTTTAAAATATTTCGCATCAATTTAGAAATACCCTGTATATATAATTTCCCAGGTACAGGAAACGGAACAGATTAAAGAAGAAGTTTTATTTCGTAAATTCTGATGATTTATAAATTATAAAAGAGCAGAACAGCATTAAATATAAGATTGTAACCTTCATATAAAAACCACTACTATGTAATTTAGAGCAGCTGCTATTTTTGGGTTATAAAGAAACTACTATTTTATTTTATTTTTTTAATAGTTTTACTACTCCTTAGCGTGTTGGACACAACGATTTCCTTCTATTCCTTTTATGCATAATTTGCCATATCAAATATATATATATATATACCTATAAATTTTAAGGAAATTTTAATAAAATGATTAAGATATATATATATATATATATATATATATATATATATATATATATATATATATATATGAAATATAAGAAGAAAAAATGTTTTCTAAATATTATTTAAATGGTTTGTTTACAAAATCGTAGGAAATTGGATAAATAAATTATTTCAGAGTTTTCTATTTAGGGCCGGTTATATGTCGCAAAGTAAATGCTTTTTACCACTAACAAACGGTAGATGGTAAATGGAGGCACTGGGATGGCCAATCAGATGACAGGCATGCCAGTCCACTGATTGGCCATCCCAGTGCCTCCATTTACCATCTACCGTTTGTTAGTGGTAAAAAGCATTTACTTTGCGACATACAACCGGCCCTAAATAAGACATACTTTATTTGCGACATTTTCAGTGACTGTAAACCAAATTCAATTTTATACAATTAGACAATTTTTGTTCTTCAGCGACTGTAATACATACTATTGAGTTGATAAATAAGGAAATTTTTAAACTAGAATAATTTCTATGTAATTGTTATAATCTTTATATAAATGTATAAAATTGTATTTACTAGAAAATCATAGATCAAAGATGGTGTCATCTATAAAATCCGATGGAGTGGAATATTTTTATTTATATGTCAGGGGGTTGTTTTTCACCCCCTCGGGAATCGAACCCGAGTGCCAGTAACAGCAATCCGGGCCACCTGGCTCACCTGCGGGATATGAACCTCTCTGACATATGCAAATGCGTAAAATATTTTACTCAAAGATTGTTATCTTAATTTGTAAAATTTCGCGATATAGTGATTCTAAATTTAAACATATAGCCATGCCATATAATTTAAATAAAGGTGGTTAGTGTTTCGAATTTTGAAGAAATTCAAAATTCGAAGGGCAATGGAATGACTTTTCCTAATTTAATATGAAAGATATTAATTTGCCGATGGTAATAGATTCAAATTTACTAGAAAATCATAGATCAAAGATGGTGTCATCTATTAAATCCGATGGAGTGGAATATTTTTATTTATATGTCAGGGGGTTGTTTGCCCTTCGAATTTTGAATTTCTTCAAAATTCGAAACACTCAACCACCTTTATTTAAATTATATGGCATGGCTATATGTTTAAATTTAGAATCACTATATCGCGAAATTTTACAAATTAAGATAACAATCTTTGAGTAAAATATTTTACGCGTTTGCATATGTCAGAGAGGTTCGTATCCCGCAGGTGAGCCGGGTGGCCCGGATTGCTGTTACTGGCACTCGGGTTCGATTCCCGAGGGTGAAAAACAACCCCTCTGACATATAAATAAAAATATTCCACTCCATCGGATTTAATAGATGACACCATCTTTGATCTATGATTTTCTAGTAAATTTGAATCTATTACCATCGGCAAATTAATATCTTTCATATAAAATTGTATTTGTTTTACAGTCGCTGAAAAAGTCGCAAATAAAGTGATGAAACCTACGTCTTATTTAATATAAAACTCTGAGATTAATTTATTTATCCAATTTCTTACGATCTACTAATTAAATTATGGATAGAATTTACCAAACAATTATTTAAATATTTAAACATATTATAAATATTATAAATTGTGGTGTTTTTTGAGGCTCTTGAAAACCTTGAAAACAGATGTAATGTCTTCGTTAGGAAAAAGGAAATAAAATTTCTTTATATTCTAACAAATTTATTTTCATGAAAAACTTATGAGACGTTTCGGCGGATATTCTCACACCATCATCAGTCTGCAAGGGAAACATAATCTTAATTACAGTAAATTACTAATTACATGTCATTCTCAAGATAAAAGAAGAAAAGAACTCACCCAAGCTTTTCATAATATAGTACATATGTCTGTGTAGAATGTCATTTTCTTTTTACAAATAATAACATTTTAATCAAACAATCTAAATAATCTAATCTAAATAATCATTAATCAAATCAATAAACATATTATGTTTCATAAGAAATAAATACGTAGGTATAATAATTTCATTTGGAATTATGAAAATAAATAAATAATTCAAGTAATAAAATTACACGACTTGGGTAAATTTTTCAAACGCTCCAAAAAGACAACAAGTGTCGTTTGGAAGAGAGAAAAAATAAACATTTTCAGAGATAAAATTTGAAGCATGTGCAATTTCCCTGTGATATTTTTCTATTTTCTATTGACTGTAAACATTTAATACCGTTCAGAAAAGTTTGTTGAAAACCAATTGAGAATGAACTTTTTACTAAAGTTATTTGTGGGTATCGGAATTCAGATAGAGAGAACGAATAATGATAAAAAAATGTGTGTGTCATCCACATAAGCTCAGGGAAGAAACTTTAATTTTAAAGCCCACTAATAGTTCATGGCAAATGAAATAATATTAAATTAGGAAATTTAATTATATAACTATATATAGCCAAACTTCTTGAGGATACAAATTCTCATTTAAATACGTGTTGGTTTTATTCTTTTTTGACAAAAAACACATTTTTATCATTTATTTTTCTTTATTTTATTTTATTGTTACCAGGAACGTTTCGACATTTTCAATTAGAAAATTTAAATTATTAATTTAAAATCAGGGCTTGTCTCTTTTTTCCACTCTATTGAGAGTCATTTCCCCTTTATTGTAACTAAACAATTCAAACAGATACGTCGCTAAAGAAGTCTTACTTGAAAAAGGGGTTTCTTAATGTTTTATTTCTAAGCTAGAATTAAAGAAAAATATTGAAAATTTTCGAGTAAATTGAATACTTTGGCTAGGCCACACTGAAAAAACGATATATTTATAGTTAAGAAATAATATTTGATATTAATAGATGGTGAAGTTAATTATGACGAAATCGATCTCTGTTCAATATGAATAAATGATATATGTATTTTAAGTATTCTCATATTTTCGGAGCAACTCTAGATGTATTAATAGTTAAGATGCCGCTATTTGAACCAAGCACCAATAAGTAAATTATGAAAATATTGTTATTTGAGTAAAATAGTGGAATAGTTAAATTTAATAGTTGGGTATTTAAATGGAATAATACGTGATTACGAAAAGAAATTATATAAACTTGAATATTTTTTTATTTATAACTAGCTGCAAGGCCCGCCTTCGGCGGCCCTCTTGCTAGCCAGGGGCAAGCTCCCTGGACCCCCAATCCACGAGCCCCACCCTCATACCCCACTCCCACCCACCACACCCCCCGAACCCCACCCAGCACCTCCCACCCCCGCACTAAGCACCCGAGCCCAACCACCGTCCGCCCTCGCACTCCAGCCCCCGCACCACCCCTCTACAAGGTAATCTAATTTTAATATATATTAATATTTCTTATAATCTTATAGTGGGTTTTAAAATTAAAAAAAAAGAAAAAAGAACAATTATAATAATAATGTAAACACCATTTTTGATAATTTTTTTTTTAAATATCTTAATTATTAAGATATCACTATTTGCAAAAAATCTAAGTCGTTTTATGATAATAAGACTAGAAGTAAACAAGACATTCATTTAATATTAAGAGATATCTAATAGAATAAAATAGATCACTCCAACAATAATATATTTGGATTAAATACCTAAAAATTTGGTCATATTTGGAATGATTTAGATATATCATGATTATTAATAAAATATCTTTGGAATAAATAAGAGCTCATTAAAAATGCTCAACTCTATCAATATATTTACTATAAAGAAATTGCTTTACGGTGTACTAATATTAGGACAACTGCACTAGGCTTAAATTGCCAAAAACTGAGCACGCAGATGTTACCTAACTTCCGACATCTATGTTACCTGGTGGTGGTGGTGGTACTTTCAACATGCCAAGGCCGTTGTCCAGAGATAAAAGTTAATTCTAAAGATATAATAATATAGACTTAAATTTGGTAAAAAAATTTCTCCCATAGCCTTGAGGTAATAGAAAAGCAAGCAAGCCATTGTGACCTTTTTCAGTTGCTTCGCAATCTCCAGTTACGTAAATTACTTATGGACAGCAGACGAGACCAACCAAATGGGCTACAACTTTTTCCACGATGAAGGTCTTTTGGTGGATCAACAAAGTGATAAACTAACAGATCAGCAGAAAAACGGTGAAAAGTTGAATTATTTAACGACATGATGATGATAATGGTGGTACTTAATTACGTTTTATGACTGGACTAACCATGAACCCTGGGCACAGGGAAACGGCGAGAGGACATTGAGACATGAAATATAACACAAATTCGAGGCAAAACTAATGGAATATAATCAGAAAACTTTGACTATTATATTCAAAAGATAATCCGAAAAGTTGTCAGTTAAGGCCATACTTGAGAGTAAAGTAAAGGAAGAGGCATCTCAACCTGGTGGGGTTAAGTTGCTTCTTTTACTTAAGTAATCTTAAAGTACCTAATAAAAAAGAGTCCCAAAATTTCCATAAATTAACAGATATTTACTTAAATAAAAAATTAATTTTTTTAAATAATTTTTACTTTCACATTTTATTCTATCTACTCTTATTAAACGAGCAAAAATTGTTTGTATATATATTTATTTATATATATATTTGTTTGTATATATATTTGTATCTTAGTTCTATTTTGAAAAATGCCCTACCGATTTTGATGAAACAAATTCTATTAACAACTTTTGAGGATGAGAAAACGATCTGGCTAGGTCTGGACCTCGATGAATTTCATCTTAATTGATCTTTTCTTAATTAAAGTAATTATTGATAGATGAAAATCTCAATAAAAAAGTTCGTTTACATTTTTTTCAATTATCTTTTATTTTTAATTGGTTTTTTAATTTTAAAACCCACTAATAGGTTATAGCAAATATTAATATATATATATATATATATGTTAAAATTAGGAATTTTTGTTTGTTTTTAATTAACAGGTGTCTAAATCATAACAAAACAGGTGTGTTTACAAATAAAGTGGTTGAAGTGGATTTTTTACTTTATCCAATGCAAAGCATGGGTAAAGTATTGTAATCGCTCTCGGGGCAAGCGTGGCTTCAAAGGGTCCTCAGGTAAAGACTACGGAACCCATGGACTCAATTAAAGTCACAAATTGTAGTATTCAATTAGGTTGAATTTTAGCACGTGACGGTTTTGCCAAAAATTACATGGGGTCTCGTCGAGAGGCCAAAAAGGGCGATTTTTTCATTTAGTGCGTGCGTATGGATGTATGTATGGATGGATGTATGTATGTATGTTATCGTTTTTTTGGCCCACGATTTTTTCAACACCGTTGCACCGATTGAAATGAAATTGAAAACCTACCATTAGTTTAACAAAATGAAGCGCTGATTAGTTTTTGGTACATATCGACCCACAAACATTAGTACTTTATTTCAGTACTTTTTTAGTTTTTTCTAAATATCTTGAAAATGACTTAACCAATTTTGATGAAATTTAATATCCTAATTAAGTACCTTGGGGACCACAAAAAAGGATAAATAAAGTTTTTAGTAAAATTATATTTTAAAGTACTTTACTCTAGAGTAAGAGAGTACTTTTTTAATTTTTTAAATTCTTTAAAATTTATTCATTTGAACCTTTTAATATAGCTCATTTAGCCTTGCTTAAATAAGAATGGATAGGCTTCTCTCTGTGAAATGCTAAAAATTTGGGAGGAAATTTTATAAGTAACCATAGCAACTGCGTTGTTTTTCTTATCCCTTACCTTTGCAGAAGACATAGAGGAATCGACTTTAAACCAAAAATAGCGATTGATTCTCATCAAATACTTGAGGAATAACCATTCTATATTGGATTTTTGACGTTTCGGTTTTTATTGGTGACCATTTCTGAAGACATAGAGGAATCGACTTTAAACCAAAAATAGCGATTGATTCTCATCTAATACTTGAGGAATAACCATTCTATATTGGATTTTTGACGTTTCGGTTTTTATTGGTGACCATTTCTGAAGACATAGAGGAATCGACTTTAAACCAAAAATAGCGATTGATTCTCATCAAATACTTGAGGAATAACCATTCTATATTGGATTTTTGACGTTTCGGTTTTTATTGGTGACCATTTCTGAAGACATAGAGGAATCGACTTTAAACCAAAAATAGCGATTGATTCTCATCTAGTACTTGAGGAATAACCATTCTATATTGGATTTTTGACGTTTCGGTTTTTATTGGTGACCATTTCTGAAGACATAGAGGAATCGACTTTAAACCAAAAATAGCGATTGATTCTCATCAAATACTTGAGGAATAACCATTCTATATTGGATTTTTGACGTTTCGGTTTTTATTGGTGACCATTTCTGAAGACATAGAGGAATCGACTTTAAACCAAAAATAGCGATTGATTCTCATCTAATACTTGAGGAATAACCATTCTATATTGGATTTTTGACGTTTCGGTTTTTATTGGTGACCATTTCTGAAGACATAGAGGAATCGACTTTAAACCAAAAATAGCGATTGATTCTCATCTAATACTTGAGGAATAACCATTCTATATTGGATTTTTGACGTTTCGGTTTTTATTGGTGACCATTTCTGAAGACATAGAGGAATCGACTTTAAACCAAAAATAGCGATTGATTCTCATCAAATACTTGAGGAATAACCATTCTATATTGGATTTTTGACGTTTCGGTTTTTATTGGTGACCATTTCTGAAGACATAGAGGAATCGACTTTAAACCAAAAATAGCGATTGATTCTCATCTAATACTTGAGGAATAACCATTCTATATTGGATTTTTGACGTTTCGGTTTTTATTGGTGACCATTGCTGAAGAGATAGAGGAATCGACTTTAAACCAAAAATAGCGATTGATTCTCATCAAATACTTGAGGAATAACCATTCTATATTGGATTTTTGACGTTTCGGTTTTTATTGGTGACCATTGCTGAAGACATAGAGGAATCGACTTTAAACCAAAAATAGCGATTGATTCTCATCAAATACTTGAGGAATAACCATTCTATATTGGATTTTTGACGTTTCGGTTTTTATTGGTAACCATTGCTGAAGACATGGAGGAATCGACTTAAAATCAAAAATAGCCATCGATTCTCATCTAATACTTGAGGAATAACCATTCTATATTGGATTTTTGGCGTTTCGGTTTTTATTGGTAACCATTGCTGAAGACATAGAGAAATCGACTTTAAACCAAAAATAGCGATTGATTCTCATCTAATACTTGAGGAATAACCATTCTATATTGGATTTTTGACATTTCGGTTTTTATTGGTAACCATTGCTGAAGACATGGAGGAATCGACTTAAAATAAAAAATAGACATCGATTCTCATCTAATACTTGAGGAATAACAATTCTACATTAGGTTTTTGACGTTTCGATTATTATTGGTAACCATTGCTGAAGACATGGAGGAATCGACATAAAATCAAAAATAACGATCGATTCTTATCTAATACTAGAGGAATAACCTTATTGCATTCCATTTTTGATGTTTTGACCATTAATGGCAACCTATATTGAAAACGTGGAAGAATCGACTTAAAATCAAAAAGACTAAATTCTTTTATGGCAAACAACTCAAGCTCCACGTTTTCAGTAGAGGTTTCCATTAATAGTCAAAACATCAAAAATGGAATCCAATAAGGTTATTCCTCTAGTATTAGATAAGAATCGATGGCTATTTTTGATTTTAAGTCGATTCCTCTATGTCTTCAGCAATGGTTACAATAATAACCGAAATGTCAAAAATCCAATGTGGAATGGTTATTCCTCGACTCTTAAATGAGAATTATTTTTGAATTAATGTCAATATGAACTACAAATTGCAAGTGATATCTGATTAATAATAAAGGAACAAACATATTAATATTTCAAATGAATTTGGATAAAGTTTAGCAACGATCCGTTGCAGTTTATTTTATATATAACTTGGAAACAAATCTTATTTAATTTTATGTTTTTATTTCAGATCCTATACGATTATTTTTTTTATTATTATTTTCCTATTTATTTATTTTTATAATGTTTATAAATATGTTTATAAATGGAAGGAATCGTTGCCCTTAATAGTTGGAAGTCGGATTTAGGACATAAAACCGGAAATTGTGGTCCCCAGAGGCCAAAATGGGGTCCAAAATCCATTGGTCAGTACGTATGTACGTATGTACCCCCTCTGCGTTTCGCAACTATAAGTCTCAAAGCTACGAAATTCGAAACTTAAGCTTGATATAGGCTAGAAGGAGTACATGCAGCATTTTAAAATAATTTTAATGATTTCTTAGCATTTAATGTTAAATTTTATTTATAGATATTTTTTGTTTTGTTTTTTTGATAGTAATATTTATTTATTTCTTTGTTGATAGCTTTGCACAGTTGTGGGGCGCTTTTTGCGCTCCCAACACTCTGGCCTCGGTTCTAGATTTGTGTCATAGTCGCCTGTATATGTATTTTAATCATAAATAGCCACAACATCTGGCATTATTGTTTGAACGGCTGATGAGAAGTTGTACTCTGATATGTAAAAAAAAATCTGTTTTCTTTTTGTAAAGGGCTGCCCCCCTCTGCGTGGCACAATAAATCAGTCAATTGAAATCGGAAGACCGGAAGTGGACATTTACATGCAAGATTTTTCGTTTTTTTTTCTCAAAAACGGCTCTAACGATTTTTTAAAAAATTAGTGTATTTATCAATTGTCATGAGTTATTAGTTGTGTCAAATCGTTGGAGCCGTTTTTTGAGTAAATAAAAAAAAAACGAAATAAAGGAAGGGGGTGTAAATTCGTAGTGACGCGCGAACTTCAAATAAATGAAAATGTGAAAGTTTTGTGGTGAACACACCAGTTGATGGAAAGTTATGTTTGCCAAAACTCATCATCACTTTATGAACAATTCACAATCAATGTCAAATGATTTATTCCTATTACTTTTAGAGAAGATGTTCTTAAACTTTTTTCACCATTGTTTAGAACATGGGTCCCTAAATTACGGCACGCCAGCCAAATCCGACCCTTGACATTTTTCCATCCGGCCTGTAGATACTATAAAATTAATTCACAAATATTTACTATATTATATAAATAAAAATGTACTGTTACACTTAAGTGATACGTTGAAAGATCTCCGAAAGTAATTAGTAGAGATTGTGGTGTTGGTGCAAGGTGAAACATCTTTAATAAAGATAAGAGTAAATAAATATTATATGTAATATTCATTTACTATGAGTTAAGGATTCTTGGTCACTTGTTTCACATTAAAGTTAAAAAAATTAAAAGATGTAAAATTTTTTTCAATATATATATATTTCGGGCTATCAACCCATCTTCAGGAAGTTTTTAACAATGTTTATTATATTTTACTTAAAATAAAGAAATTAAGATAATTTAGAGTTGAAAATTTATTAAAATCGCAGATAATTAATTATAATCATTTATTGAACACGAATAAATAATACAATAAATTTGTGTTCAATAAATAATTATAATTAATTATGTGCGATTTTAATAAATTTTCAACTTTAAATCAGATCAATCGCAAAAATAAAAGCTTCAACAGCTTCCTTACTGATAAATTGAGATAAATCGTCTGAAATGCATTCTGTAATGCAAATTCTTCCCCAAGAATTCTAAAGTTAATTCTGACTTATAGTCAAATTTCAGTCGGACATATGTTTTTAACGCGTGTACCAAATAAAATAGGTCACGCCAACAAACAGAGTGACACATACTGAAATAAAAACTCACAGTATAACATAAATAGCGACGATTTCTGGACCTATTTCCAAGAGTTGAACTTTGCAGTAAGATTCAATCAGCTTGGACATTTTCCTATCAAAAGGTGTCTGACCTTTCACTTGTTATATAGTATGACAAACTGGTTCAAGAGAGGCCTTCACCCCGCCCACACACAGACTGCAATAAACCTTAAACGCCCACAATCTAAAAGAAAATTGTTAATTACTTTTCCAAAACATTAACTTGACCATTAGAGAAAGCTTTTTTAAACGGTTTATTTCGAAAAAAAATTAAGTATTTTAATTATTAAGAAAATTGATTATTCTTTAGCTCTAAATTAAGATTTATACTTTACCATAGTATTGTGATCGTGCATGGAAAAAGTGTTTTTTTTTCGAAATATTTCAAAAACTTTTTTCAAAATGTCTGTTAGTAGAGATTACTAAATTTTGTGTACGCTCTAGCTCAAAAACTATTTTGATAAAACAAAATTGAGCGAACCATGGCGTTTTGGTCTACAAAAAGCCCTAATGAGAAAGCACCGAAAAAATTATATTTTACGAGACAGTAACTATTTTTTCAAAATGTCTGTTAGTAGGTTAGTACATTACTAAATTTTGTGTACGCTCTAGCTCAAAAACTATTTTGATAAAACAAAATTGAGCGAACCATGGCGTTTTGGTCTACAAAAAAGCCCTAATGAGAAAGCACCGAAAAAATTATATTTTACGAGACAGTAACTATTTTTTCAAAATGTCTGTTAGTAGGTTAGTACATTACTAAATTTTGTGTACGCTCTAGCTCAAAAACTATTTTGATAAAACAAAATTGAGCGAACCATGGCGTTTTGGTCTACAAAAAAGCCCTAATGAAAAAGCACCGAAAAAATTATATTTTACGAGACAGTAACTATTTTTTCAAAATGTCTGTTAGTAGGTTAGTACATTACTAAATTTTGTGTACGCTCTAGCTCAAAAACTATTTTGATAAAACAAAATTGAGCGAACCATGGCGTTTTGGTCTACAAAAAAGCCCTAATGAGAAAGCACCGAAAAAATTATATTTTACGAGACAGTAACTATTTTTCAAAATGTCTGTTAGTAGGTTAGTACATTACTAAATTTTGTGTACGCTCTAGCTCAAAAACTATTTTGATAAAACAAAATTGAGCGAACCATGACGTTTTGGTCTACAAAAAGCCCTAATGAGAAAGCACCGAAAAAATTATATTTTACGAGACAGTAACTATTTTTTCAAAATGTCTGTTAGTAGGTTAGTACATTACTAACTTTTGTGTACGCTCTAGCTCAAAAACTAGTATGAATGTCAAAACAAAATTTCACATATATTTTTGGTGTATTAAGATTAAGAGCTGATAAGATTTTTGGCTGAAATCGAACCAAAAACTAAGAGGGGGAGGGGGTTCTTAAAAAATTAAAATTATAAAATTTTGAAACTAAAAAACATCAAATTGAAATTTAATGTAAAATGAACCTAAAAATAAAAAAAAAGAGTTATTATTTTTATCGGGGGGGATCTAAAAAATACAATAACATGAATCCTAGAAACTTTGATCAATTTGTACGAAATTTCGCATATGCACCCTGAACGAACTTATGAAAATAGCTCACTATGTAAAATTGATAATGAACAAAAAGAGGACGATGGAGTTCAAAAATAGACAATTTTTTTTCTTCAAATTTGGCCCGTGTAAGACGTATTGGAGACCCCCTGTTCTAGACAGTTTAATAATAAGCACACGATCATTGAGTTAAGTTTCCTAGCTGGAGACAAATCAATGATTATTATGCATAAACATTCTCTTGCCATCATGGATGCAATTCCGAAACGTGCAATAAAATTAATAGGACATTTGGCCTTGTCTAGCTAGCTCTCTTGATCCCTTGACCCATCCCGAAGAGTGAAACTCGTTCCCGCTCCTATGTACTATCATTCCTGAATCCTACAATCTTCGATCTCTCAGCCCGTGTATATTCGATATTACACTTTTCTTCAAGGATAAGTGTACATTTTTTGGGTATTGCGTAAAAGCCAACTTTTAGGAAAATAATTTCAATTAAAAATGTGAAATCAATAAATAATACTTGGAACACCGAGCGATTCTCGGTAATTGTTTGTTTCAGCTAAAATCGATATATTAATATTATTTTTAATTTTAAATTCAGGTAAAAAGTCGATTTTTAATCGCACCCAAAATAAAATAAAATTTAATTTATAATTTTACCAACGTTTACACCCGCTATGGCCATCATCAAGACATATTATTACTTTTTGAATGTAATTCCAATTAAAAATAATATTAATATACACGGAGGTTCTTTCGTTGACCCATTTAAATCCTGAAGAAGGAGGGACGATTCTTCGAATTGTCAGATTTTTTAAGAGAATGAAATTGATATTCTAATAAATTATTTTATAGAAAAATACCTTTAATTAATTAAATTTTTTTTATAAATTTTATTAAACCAATTATTTTACACTAATTAATGTATACATTGTATTTTTGCTTCGATTCCGGAGATTACTTCTCCACCATCGATTGTCCTTATTCATCTTTAGTACTTGTTTTTAATAAGAGGAAAAATCTAATTAGATAAAAAAACCTCTTTTCCGATAATTATTTCAATTCCATTATTCCCCAATCAAGTCGATTGGTTTGATGATCTCCAATCCCTCATCCCTCCATAATCCCATTCCAATTAATTAAATTGACAAATTCTAATATATAAATAATATTTGTAATGATCTATTAGTGGAATTTAATATAAAAAAATCAATTAATTTTATTACAAGAAAATTGAAAAAAATGTAATTATAAATTTTTATTAAAACAACCACCTGTTAATAATTATTTCAATTAACAAAGAACCTATCAAAAACAACTTAGCCGAAGATGAGACCGTGACAGATCGAATTGTCAATACAAAGACCCCCTAATCTGTCAATTTCATCCAAATCGTTAAAGCCGTTTTCGAGAAACCGATTCTTTATAATAAATATATACAAGAATTGCTCGTTTAATATAATAAGATATATAGATGGACTTGTAAAATTAAAAACAATTCAAGTTATTAAATGCTATTCTCGAGTCATTTAGTAAATCGATGGTGTTGAACTTGGCAACACATTAGATCTCGCTACTTTTTTTGACAAATGGTTTTTATTAATTGAACTTGTTTTTTACAAAAGTGTTTTTGTTGGGATTACACTTTTTCTTTAAGAATAAGGATATATTTTTTCGGTATTGAAGAAAAATTCAATTTCTATATTTTAATGAATAAATAAAAACGTGTTTTTAATAAAGTACAAATTTTAAGATTTTAATATGTGAATTTCAAGTGATGTGAGTTAAAGCGCAACTCTTATATCAAATTATAAGATATATAAAATTTTCTTTGAATATATCTATGTTGCAGTAAAAACCCGTTTTTAGTAAGAACAGGTTCTTACTAGTTAAAAGGCGTTTCATTGAATACCTTTGTGGCAAATAGAATTTAAAGAGAATCAAAAAGTTGGTTGAGTTTGGTCCAAAGGTCGAGAATCTTCATTTTTGACCGTTCGCCTCATTTTGTGTTTATTTTCAAAAAAATTTTAAACGAAAATGTCAAAAATTACATCTTCATTAGAAGCAAAGTTGTAGAGGATGTAATTTTTTTTAATTTTCGTTTAAAAAATTTTTTAATTTAATTTTAAACACCCCAAAAGATTCAAGACCTTTTGACTTAACTCATTAGTAAATTCTAGTCGCCACAAAGGTATTCAGTGAAACGCGTTTTAACCAGTAAGTACCCGTTCTTACTAAAAACGGGTTTTTACTGCAACATCTATATCTATACATATTATTTTGTAACTGGGATAACTCCCCTATTTTCGACTAAAATAAAATAAATAAAAATTTGCGCGACGACGATGACTTGATTTTTTTAACTAAGAGTTCATGACAAATAAAATTTATTAAAATTAGAAAATTTAAAGCCCTCTGGCCCACCAAGACGCACACCGCAGCTGGTTATATAAAATATCTTGTAAGCTCCCAGATTATTGAGTAATTTTTAAGTTAAAATTATTTTTTTTCTTTTAATTCCTGAAACTAAAAGTGGGACTAAAAGTTCACTTTTTATGAATTACGCCGCTTACTTGACCCCTCAGGTGTATATGTTTAAAATTTCAAGTCAATCGGTTAAGTCGTTTTACTTGGAGCTCGGTGAACATAGAGATATATAATCCAAAAACTATTATCCGAGCTCTGAACTATAATACTTCGAAAAAATACAATACACAAATTTGACATTTAAAAATGCAATTTGGTATCAAATGTGACTTTTTATTGAACAATATTCAGTAAATTTCTAGTTAGTTTTTGCTAATCCAATTCTCTGGGGTTATAATAATTACTATAGCCATTTATTTCACTAGTGTTCTATTCTCGTCATTAATTCATTTATTATGAATTCCCAATAGAAAATAGAGTGAAACGAAATCCATATTGGGCGTTGGTTCGAAATGATTATTTAGGAAAGGCAAAAAAAAAAAAAAAAAAAAAATAAGTATATGACATTCACTTGGAACGAATTAATATTCAATTAACTACTGAAAAGATCAAATGGCAATTAATGGTATTCTAATTGAAAAAAACAGCTATCTTTTTCAAAAAGAACGGTTTTCTTATAAAAAAGTGGAAATCCTCGATAAAAGTATTCGATTCAATATATTTTAAGAGAGTCGAGACAGCTTATCATCTATTTGGTACGAAAAAATCTTTTAAATAAATAAATAAATAAATAAATCTTTATTCCTCGACCTGCTTAGAGGCACAAGTCCTCGGTGGCTAGGTCCTCCAAACATCAATACAATCTAGCTACAATACATCAATATGATTATCTACGTATTGTGAAGCCAGGAATTTTTTACTTTATCCAATGCGAAGCATGGGTAAAGTATTGTAATCGATCTCGCGGCAAGCGCGACTACAAAGGGTCCTCAGGTAAAGACTATGGAACCCATGGACTCAATTAAGGTCACAAATTGTAGTATTCAATTAGATTGAATTTTAGCACGTGACGATTTTGCCAAAAATTACCTGTGGTCTCGCCGAGAAGCCAAAAAGTGCCATTTTTTTGGAAGTGGGTGGGGATGTATGTATGTATGTATGTATGTAATCGTTTTTTTTCGTCCACGATTTTTTCCACACCGTTGCACCGATTGAAATGAAATTGAAAACCTACAATTCTTTTAAGAAAATGAAGCGATGATTAGTTTTTCGTACATATCGGGCCACATACATTAGTACTTTATTTTAGTACTTTTTTAGTTTTTTCTAAATATCTTGAAAATGAATTAACCAATTTTGATGAAATTTAATATCCTAATTAAGTATTTTGGGGACAATAAACTCAAGCTTGAGTTGTTTGCCATAAAAGAATTTTGTCTTTTTGATTTTAAGTCGATTCTTCCACGTTTTCAGTAGAGGTTGCCATTAATAGTCAAAACATCAAAAATGGAATGCAATAAGGTTATTCCTCTGGTATTAGATAAGAATCGATCGTTATTTTTGATTTTAAGTCGATTCCTCCATGTCATCACCAATGGTTACCAATAATAACCAAAATGTCAAAAATCCAATGCAGAATGTTTATTCCTCGAGTATTAAATGAGAATCGATCATTATTTTTGAATTAAAGCCAACATGAACTGCAAAATGCAAGTGATATCTGATTAATAATAAAGGAATAAACGTATTAATATTTCAAATGAATTTGGATAAAGTTTAGCAACGATCCGTTGCAGTTTATTTTTTCTGGGTAGATAATTTTTATTAAATTCTAATAGAGAGACATTAAATTTTTCCTTGAGTTCAATGTCTGATTGCAATAATTCCAATCAGATAGTTTGCAGATTATTAAAATTTATAGCTAATAAAAATGAAGTCAAAATTTTCCAAAATTGTGTTTTTTTTTCCGAATTCTTGATATATTCAAAATTTAAAATATACCTTTTTATTCTTCGAAAACTTTTGGGGAGATTTTCAAATTTCTTCTTAGTTTCGAAAAAGAAAAAAAAATTATCAGGTCAAATTGTATCCGATATGTTTTCCAGTTAGTACATTAAAATATCAATTGTTTTAGGAAGTTTATAATTTTATATCGAGCCGCATACATTGCTGCACTGAGCCCCATATGGCCCGCGGGCCGCGAGTTGGAGAGCTCCTGCTGAAACTTTAGCCGTAGATGTTATTGAAATAATTTAAATCTCCTAATTTTAATAAATTTTATTTGTCATGAAATATTAGTGGGTTTTAAAACAATAATTAATATTTCGTAATTTTAATAAATTTTATTTATCATGAAATACTAGTGGGTTTTAAAATAATAATTTAAATTTCAATAAATTTTATTTGTCATGAAATAGTAGTGGGTTTTAAAATAAATATTTAAATTTCAATAAATTTTATTTATCATAAAATAGTAGTGGGTTTCAAAATAATAATATAAAAATCCTAATTTTAATAAATTTTATTTCTCATTAAATAGTACCTAGTAGGTTTTAAAATAATAATTTAAATTTCCTAAAAAGATGTCTTGAAGATCATGGAAAAATAAAAAATATATACCAAACTTAAATCCTGTATAGAGCTTTAGATTTATTTAAAATAATTCCCAGTACAATGGATAATACATATATGTTTTCAAGAACGAGAAATATCATGTGCGAAGAGAATGTGAATTTTTTTTTGAAGACAATTTTGAACATTGCTTTTACTCTTGCTGCTCCCATCACAGTTACAAGCTTAGATGTAATTTCGAAAAGTACCATCCATCTGATTGGATACAAAGTGGAAATGATACTTTCATAGAACAACTTGGAATACAAATGTCTGGATTAAATTATACGAAAGAGGAAGAAGATTTGTTGATGAGAAAAAAACGATTTGGGAGAGAGAAAATTAAAGTCTAATGGGCCGTAACGGGCAGTGGAAGAATAAAAATTTTGATAATAGAAGAGAGAGAGGAAGAACTGGATGAAATAAGATGTAAACAAAAGGAAAAAGTGACAAAGTAGGAGTGGAATGGACTGGAAACGACGTTGAGGAAACGCTAGCGCCATGGTCGCTACAAGTGTCGTTCAAGTTATTTATTAATATTTTTTTTTTTTTGAAGATTTGATCATCCGTCTGGTGGATTATCAAGGCTTTTTCGGCGGAGGAACGCAACTGGGCCAAAGGTCGAAAGGTCACGGGGAAAATTGAGGTCAGCGCCGCCGAGCCGCTCAGAGAGAGCCTTACGCACTTTCAGGAGACTCGAAACAGTGTAGTTAAGTAACTAGATACAGCATCTATATATATGAATATCTTTTGAAATACAGCACAAATTTTGAGCGAAATCAAGTTCTCTGCTGAAAAAAAGAAACCCTATCGATCATTAACAATTTACCTACCTATCGTAATATATTTTTGAGTTTTTAGATATTTGGCAATGAATTTTCTCGACGTGTTGTTAAGTAACTAGATACAAGTATCTAGATTCAACATCTATATATGTGAATATCTTTTGAAATACAAATCAAATTTTGAGTGAAATCAAGTTCTCTGCTGAAAAAAAGAAACCCTATCGATCATTAACTATTTACCTACCTATCGTAATATATTTTTGAGTTTTTAGATATTTGGCAATGAATTTTCTCGACGTGTTCTTAAGTAACTAGATACAAGTATCTAGATTCAACATCTATATATGTGAATATCTTTTGAAATACAAATCAAATTTTGAGTGAAATCAAGTTCTCTGCTGAAAAAAGAAACCCTATCGATCATTAACTATTTACCTACCTATCGTAATATATTTTTGAGTTTTTAGATATTTGGCAATGAATTTTCTCGACGTGTTCTTAAGCAACTAGATACAAGTATCTAGATTCAACATCTATAAATATGAATATCTTTTGAAATACAAATCAAATTTTGAGTGAAATCAAGTTCTCTGCTGAAAAAAAGAAACCCTATCGATCATTAACTATTTACCTACCTATCGTAATATATTTTTGAGTTTTTAGATATTTGGCAATGAATTTTCTCGACGTGTTCTTAAGTAACTAGATACAAGTATCTAGATTCAACATCTATAAATGTGAATATCTTTTGAAATACAAATCAAATTTTGAGTGAAATCAAGTTCTCTGCTGAAAAAAAGAAACCCTATCGATCATTAACTATTTACCTACCTATCGTAATATATTTTTGAGTTTTTAGATATTTGGCAATGAATTTTCTCGACGTGTTCTTAAGTAACTAGATACAAGTATCTAGATTCAACATCTATATATGTGAATATCTTTTGAAATACATAGAAAAAAAAATACAAAAAATTTATTTAAAGTGTTTTTATGTTCGATTTTTGAGTTTGAAAATTTCAATCTTGTTTTTGAAGCTGTATGTACTCTTCAATTTTTTTTTGATAATTTTTTATTTTAAACTTCTATTCATTCTACAAATTTTAAGACCGGGTTGATAGTGGGCCTTTGATTATTATCTACTATTGTTTTTTTCGATTTTCGATTTTTGATTTTGATTTTCTTTCAACAAACTAAAATACTAATTATTTATTTGAAACACGATAAAAAACGATAAAAATCAATTCAAAATAACTAAAAAAAGACAACTCAATACCAAAAATTGGTTTTAATAATGGTTAATAGCGAATAAAATTTTTTCTAAATTTTCAAAAATCAAAAAAAAATAGTAATTATCATAGACCATAGGGGTATGAACCAGGTCTTAAAATTTGTAGAATGAATAGAAGTTTAAAATAAAACATTATCAAAAAAAATTGAAGAGTACATACAGCTTCAAAAACAAGATTAAAATTTTCAAACTCAAAAAATCGAACATAAAAACACTTTAAATAAATTTTTTGTATTTTTTTTCTATGTATTTCAAAAGATATTCACATATATAGATGTTGAATCTAGATACTTGTATCTAGTTGCTTAAGAACACGTCGAGAAAAGAAAAGAGTTTCAAAAAACAAGATTAAAATTTTCAAACTCAAAAATCCCATATAAAAACGCTTTAAATAATTTTATTTTTTTTTTCTAAAAAGTAGGTATATAAAAAAAAAAAAATTTAATTTGGACCATTTGTGAAGAAGTTATGAGCGAAATACCGATACCTTTTAAACCGCTAATCAAAAAAATTTCAAAATTTACTAGGAAGAGTTTTTTTGATGGGTACTAAAAAATGCCAAAAAAATCAAAAATTAAAATTTTTCAAACCTTCCTGTTGGAATATGTATATATATTGTTAAATATTATAATCTGAATTGTAATTCAAATAGTGAGCGAGACGCCGCCTGGCAAATTATTATATAATATCACCAAACGTCAAACTCATTAGTCTTTCACCATCTCTCATCACGCTAAGATAAAAATGTTCACATATAGAAATCTCACTGTATTGTACATACGTTTTAATAAAAATATAATATAAAATCCATAATTTCTTTTCCTATTTCCTAGAGTCCTAGAGTCCTATGCTCTTCAACGTGATAATGGACGATATTATCGAAAATCTACCCGAACACAGTGCCATTCCTGGCGGGTATGCAGCGAATGCCGCGCACGCAGGCGCCCAATTTAAGGGGCGCCAAATTCAACTATTCGCTACTCTTGCAAAAACGCACTTCTAATTGGAAGAAAAATCGGCATTAAAGGTATTAAAAATCAAATTATAGCAAAGATGTAAACTTTGATTACAGGAAGAAACAGTAAACTAATATAAGAAGTAACTTCTACACTTTGCTCACTACACTGGGATTTACTAAAATAAAAAATAAAATAAAGTATGTGAAGCCATCGATCACAATGAAATGATCAATGAGACTACATCTGCAAAAGCAAGACGTGTTATGTTCTAAAACTACCTTGTTATTTGGATAATTAGAGTTACTTAGGTATTAGACAGATCTTGCACATTTTCAAGTTAACGGATTTGTTTGCGTTGAGCGCCGTTTGAGAGTTTTAACTCAATTCACTCAGTTGAGTGAATTGAGTTATAATAGATTTTTTGTTAATTTCCGAATGGACGTGTTTCTGTTTATGACCTAAATTGTACGTTAATAGTCTATTTTATTTGATGTCGAAAATAAATTTTTGTCATATTTTTTCGTTGTTTTTATTTTATTACGCCCATTTTCATGACCAAACACTTACACTAAAGTGACTTTAGTCTATAAGGAAACTATTCAGTTTAAACCTCAAACTAAAAATGATTAGAAAAATGGCCTTATCATCAAAATTTAAGCATAGTATATAGGGGCGCACAAAATTATTCTTGCACGCAGGCGTTCGCCACCCCAGGAACGGCACTGCCCGAACACCTTGGCTACAAATTGGGGGAAATCACTTTGCCAGTGGTGTGCTATGCTGATGACGCGGTCCTGATGGCGGAGTGCGAAGAGGACCTTCAAATTCTCCTGGACAAATTCTCTGAAAATTCCGATCGGCTTAACATGCAAGTCTCTACCACCAAGACAAAATGCATGGCGATTGCAAAAGCTTCCCTTAGGTGTATCTTAGTCATCAACAACAGTCCAATAGAACAAGTCCAAAGCTTTAACTATCTGGGAGTTCAGATTTCTAGCAGACGAAATCTTAAGGAAGAAGTAACTTCGCAAGTCATCAAAGGAGCAAAAATTTCGGGCTGTCTATACAATCTAGTCTGGAAAAATAAGTTTATGTCTGCCGAAAGTAAAATTAGGATATATAAGACCTGTGTTCGTCCGATAATAACATATGGGGCTGAGTCCAGGGCAGACACAACTGTTACAAAGGAGCTTCTCCGGACAACTGAGATGAGAGTTGTAAGAGCCATCCATTCGAAGGCCCTACATGACAAAATCCGGAACGAACACCTTAGGCAAATAAGCGGTCTTCAGGATATAGTCGATTGGGTTCATATAAGAAGATGCTGGGCTGCCCATGTAGACAGAATGCAAGACGACCGTCTCCCGAAAATATTGGCAAAAAACCGTCCCGAGGGAGTCAGAAGCGGTGGAAAACCAAAAAAAAAACGATGGAAAGAGAGTTATGACCCTGATGACTGATTATAATATGTAGGAGAAACAGGTGTTCACACACATATATAGAAGAATAAGAAGAAGAAGAAGAATTTCTTTTCCAATCATCAAACCATTTCAACACTTCCCATTTGGCGTGGAATGCCCCATATATTCAATTCTTTTTCTGAGGCTATGCAAGAATAATGGCAGGTTCGAATCCTGTCGGCTGTTCAATTTAATTTCTTCTTTTTTTTTTCAAAAATAATAAATAATTCCTTGATATGTGTAATACTCAGAATTATTAAATAAATTGTAATTCCCTGCGTTTTCCCCTGAAGGGGGCAAGCCCTCTGTGCCCTGCCTGCAAAGGGTAGGTAGTGAAGGTAAAATTAGAGTCAATTTCTTTTAATTATTTTGTTTAATAATTATTTTGTTAATAGTTAAATATTGATACAAGTAATTTTTCTTAAGGTTATTAGTTATTACAATTTAATCGTTGTACATAAAGGCCGAGCAGGTCTATTGCCAGGTCATCAGGTAATATATTATTACAATTATTTTTGAATATTCTTATATATATTAGGTATAATTAAATCTACTATTAGGATTTTAATTATTCTATTATCTTAACATTTATTTATATAATTAATTTAATATAGGAAGTACAAATAATTTATTGGCTTTAATAAGTAATAATATTGGTACGCTTACATAGTTTGACGGCCGTCATTCGTTAGTCTCCGGGTTACACACTTCGCAACACTTTTAACTTACGATGGTCATTTACCCTGTGTGTAAAAGTTTTAATAATCTACTCTTATTAAACGAGCAAAAATTGTATATTTGTTTATATATATTTGTATCATTGTTCTATTTTGAAAACGGCTTTACCGATTTTGATGAAATTCACGGGTTAGGGGGTTTTTGGGGTGACAATTCGATCTGTCACGGTCTCATCTTCGACAAAATTGTTTTTGATGGGTTTTATCGTAATCAAATTAATTATTCTCAGGTAGAAAAATTCCATTCTTAAGGTTTTAAAAAAGGTTTTCCTTTTACTATTGTACCCAGACAGACAATGGGTTGGGCTAATTGTTCTCAAAGGCCTTGAAGAACTATTGTGATTGTGGTGTGTTGTTGTCAAGCATTAACTAAACCCGAACAAAGCTCGGTCTTCCAGGTATATATATATATATATAGTATTTGTATTTTTTTTTTTAAACGGCTCTAACGATTTTGATGAAACAAACTCTATTAACAAGTTTTGAGGATGAGAAAGCGATCTTGATGCGGAGCGGGGGTGGATGTGGTGGATGCAGAAGGTGGGGGCAGTGGTGGGGATCCGGGGGTAGGGCGAGGTTTCGGGGGTGGGGTCGAGCAGGGTGGAGGTGGGGGGTACAGTGGTCGAATACTATATAGATATATTTGTATTTTTTTAATTTGAAAACGGCTCTCAAATAAAAATCGACCTTTTTATCAGAATTTTAAATTAAAAATAATATTAAAATAAAGATTTTAACTGAAGGAAGAGTTACCGAGCATCGCTCGGTGCCTCCAGGTACTATAATTTAAATGCGCTGGAAATGAATTCATTTTAAATTTTGCATTTCATTTAATTTTATGGAGTATATATTTACCTATGTATTCAATGACTTAATTGGAAAACTTATTATTAAATGCATATTACCTAGTATGGGAATACCAATAAAAAGAAGCTGAAAAATCTTCCATGCATGGAGCAAAATAGATTTGTATCATTTGTGGTGCTTAATGAAAAAGTGACTCAGAGGTCTTTATATTATTATTCTAATTCGATGTTTATAGTCTGTATGTGATTGTTCATACCTATGACTTTCTATCGTAAAAATACCAATAGTATATTAATTTAATTTATTCAATTTACAAGTACAAAGGATTATTTATTATTCTCGAAGTCTCATCCACTATAAGTTTCGAATAATTGCAACATATGTGTTTAAACAAGTTTTTCTTGGTTTATATAAAAAAAAAATATTGAAAGGCTTCTGGAGAGGAGTCCGCATGAGTTCTAACAATTATTATTAAATTATTTTTGTTCTCAAAAAATTGCTCTCATTTTGTTTCTTTTGTAAAAACAGTACCTGGAGCCACCGAGCGATGCACGGTAACCCCTGATCCCCCCCCCCCCCCGAAACCACACACCTCGCGCACGCACTGCACCCCCACTCCGCCCCCACCCCACCCCAGCCGCGCCTGCCCACCTCTGGATCCCCCACAACTGCACCCCACCACCTGCACCTCCCACATCCACCCCAGCCCGCACCCAGTTTTTGCATTTCTAGCTTTCTAATGGTCTACATATTATGTGTATATTTGTTTACTCGTACACCAATTTGCTTACATTCGTTCATATTGATAAACATTTTAAAAAATAAATAGGAAAATAATAATAAAAAATAATCGTATAGGATCTGAAATAAAAACATAAAATTAAATAAGATTTGTTTCCAAGTTATATAAAAAAAGCCACTTCAATCACTTTATTTATAAACACACATGTTTTGTTATGATTTAGACACCTGTTAATTGAAAACAAACAAAAAATTCCTAATTTTCTATATGTCTGATTGTTTTTGAGCTTCGATTCCGGAGATTACTTCTCCACCATCGAGTGTCCTTGTTTTTTTTTTAAATAAACTCAACTATATAAGCTGAAATCTAAAAAATATATAGGTTTGAAAATTTTTAAAACTTTTTAATTTTACTTTTGTGACAATACAATTTTTAAAATCCTCGGGCCCCCTGTCAAATTTTGTCATAAATCTGAAATGCCCTTTCCCGCTTACTGTGTGACGTAATTTATGGTGGATCTATTATATTATTAAAAAAAAATATTGTCAATAGGGACGTTTTGAAATTCTTATTTTGTGTTATGTTTTTACAAAAGAGAAAAATGAGAGCCATTTCTTGAAAATATATCCCGAAAAAAGTTATATGAGGGTCCGCCAAATAACTTTTTTTCGCTAACTGCTATAAAAAAAACTGCTGAATATTTTCTCAAATTTCTTTTTTTATTTGAAAGTACAATCCTTCCGGTTAATAATGAAAATAATTTCATTCAAATGGCTGCCTCGGCTGGTGCATGCAGTAGCCTACACGATCGGTCCAATTTTTAAGCACATTATCGATTGTGTGCAGCATGTATTTCACCAATGGCTTCACGAATATTGTCCTTTAAAGCGTCAATTGTCTCTGGCTTGTCGGCGTAACACCTTATCTTTGACGGCACCCCACAAATAATAGTCCGACGGTGTCCGATCTGCAGCTCCGAGGGTATTACTTGTACGGCATCAGCTCTGCGGCTGATAATGCGATCTTCTGGGGCGCAAAACATCACGAATGCGCTTCGGCACGTGTGGCACGTAGCGCCGTGCTGTTGAAACCGTATGTTTGCCAATATCTTCCTCTGCAATTTTGCGAGCAAAAATTCGTTCAACATGGCCCGATAACGATCGCCATTGACTGCTGTACGGCCACTCCTTGCTCATGTTTCGAAGAAAAATGGCCCGAGTATGCCTCTGGACCAAAATCCGCACACCAAACAGTGACTCGTTTTGGGTGCGTCGGCTTTTCAATGTATGCGTGCGGGTTTTCTGTGCCCCAAATGCGACAATTTTGCTTGTTTACATACCCGCCAAGATCAAAATGAGCTTCATCTGAAAAGATGATTTTTTTGGCAAAATCGGCATCTTCTGTAAGTCGATCGCAGGCCCAATTAGCGAAGCGAAAACGCATTGGATGGTCACCATATTCGTTCAGCGGAAGGATAAAACTAATTATCTGTCAAATCAAACATGAGCTAAGTGTTACCATTCACGAAATAAGCACTAGTTGAAAAAAAACGTTAGATGGCGGACCCTATCAACCAATTGTATCAAAATTCTCAAATAAAGTCTTATTAATATAAAGTGCAAAAAAATCAAGCCATCAATAAAAACTTTATTAAATAGTGAATTATTTTATATTTTTTTAATAGTAACCATACATTATTGAAATTATTGCTTATTGACAGTAGGTATACTTGCTACTTGTCATTGACTTAGCCCTTGATTAATTAGGCACACAATTTAAACTTCAAAAATATCCATTTTATAAATTTGATCTTTCTATCAATGATGTCATTGAATCCAAAATAATTCATTTTATTGATATTTCTAATGGAATTTGATCTTTTATTAAAACTTTATTTAAATGTAAAGTGATATTGAGAACGTAGGATAATTTGTAACTATCTTTTAATTTAATTCTACTTATTTTATTTTTATAAAATTCAAAAATTATCAACAATATTTATTGAATATGATAGTTTAAGTGTTAATTGAACAAAATATGGTTATTTGTAAAAATTTAAAAAATAATTTTGCTATTTAATCAAGTTTTTATTGATAATATTTGCAGTGTATTATGTATTATTAATTTTGTAGTTTTTATTAAAAATAAATAAATAAATAAAATTAAAAAAAAAAATCGTTTGAAATAAACATTAGATAAGTTGAGAATTTGAAAATTCAATCTACAATTTGTGGCAATGTAATTTAATTAAAATTAAACAATACTTAAACTTACTAATATTTAAATACTTCACATAGATTTGTAGTACTGTATAACTTATTATATGAATGATAGTTAATTTAAAGAAAGATTTATTAAAGAGACAGCAAACTTATCTTGTTCAAGGTAGTTTTATCAATGAGAAAATATTTTTTAAATAATTATTTTTATTATTATACTGAGTTGTAATTAGAGATAAAATGCACAAGATCAATGAAGGCTGAATGATAAATTAACTCTCAAGGATTAATTAATGAGCAGACAAGCGGACGACTTGATTATATGCCATTGCAAAATATATTCTCACTTGCAGCGATGAAAAATCCATCAATAAATTCTTCAGTGGCAAGAAAAAATTAGATCATTTAAAAATAATATATTAAAACAAGTAATTAAGCCATTACTCTCGAGAGAGCGTTATTTTCTGCTATAATTTTTATTATAGGTAAAAAATAATATTAAAAATCTAGTTTAATGTTTTTGGAAGAGGGGTTTGTCCCAGGACCTCACTGAACAGAATCAAATAGTGTGCTGTTTTGATTACGATCAATCGTAATAAAAACTGATTTAACTTAAAGGGTTTATAATGGGAATTAAGGAGTTTTTGAGTGATTTTTTTATTTTTTCACCAACGTTTCGTCCACTTTGCCGACTTCTTCAGGGTTTCAAATCGTGACATCACACATTCGTCCAAAATATATTATTTTTCTTTACCTCTGTAACCAGTGACGATCAGAAATTCAAAAAATTTGGCATATTTCACATAAACAATAAACAAACAAACACAGTTTCAGAAACAATACAAACTGAATCAGACAACATAGTTAAATGAACAATAAAACGGAATCATTTTTCTTATCCATTTTTACACATAGAAATATCAAATTCAAATATACTATTTATTGGAATTTGATATTTCTATTTATTTGAATTTGATATTTCTATTTATTTGAATTTGATATTTCTATTTATTTGAATTTGGTATTTCTATTTATTTGAATTTGATATTTTCTATTTATTTGAATTTGATATTTCTATTTATTTGAATTTGATGTTCTATTTATTTGAATTTGATATTTCTATTTATTTGAATTTGATATTTCTATTTATTTGAATTTTATATTTCTATTTATTTGAATTTGATATTTCTATTTATTTGAATTTTATATTTCTATTTATTTGAATTTGATATTTCTATTTATTTGAATTTGATATTTCTATTTATTTGAATTTTGATATTTCTATTTATTTGAATTTGATATTTCTATTTATTTGGATTTGATATTTCTATTTATTTGAATTTTATA